>JAMWFC010000053.1:1759574-1796068 GCA_027475525.1 Macrolepiota albuminosa | reverse complement strand
TGGTCGAGGCGTTGTAGCCTCTCGTCGTCGATAGCGGCCGCCTCGTTGTAGAGCCGGCTGTCGCTGAAGAATAAATGGGCCAAGTAGGTGACCCCATAAGTATACGCGTGGTCAGCCCAGCTGACCGGGATTTGATTATGAAGAAGGACACGTAAAGCATCCAAAGTGGTAAACATGGAAGCTGACACTTCCAGGATGTCCACAGCCCAAGCCTCGAAGTTAGTGTCGTCGGCGTGGAGGGGCACAAAGACTTGCCCCGTGGCCACCTCGTACTCAGCCACAGCCTCTTTGTAGAGGCCTGGCCTTGCAAAGACATAGGCCAGGTACTTGTGTACCGTGGACTTGGAGGCGCGGCTGGCGCTAAGGGCACGTACAAGCGCAAACCCAAAGAGGCTGCACCAATGAATGCGCATGGCACGGTCCATAGCCAGACTGGTCCATATGTTGGACGTTCCAGGACGTCCATAAAGGAGGGCGTATGAGCCCAGGTAGTCCAAAGCAAATGGTTGCTTTGGATCAGGGGGGGTAAGGCCGACGAAGGCAATAGGAGGGCGTATGAGCCCAGGTAGTCCAAAGCAAATGGTTGCTTTGGATCAGGGGGGGTAAGGCCGACGAAGGCAATTTTCCCTCCCTCTTTGCAGCGATAGAGCCGCGATGGCACCATAGCTCTGTCTTGGGCAGTAGGGTGGCAGTTGAGCGCCACCCACTTGAATTCGTTGAGCAAGAGGTAGCCCAACTGATGCTGACAAATCAGCGTAAACTGGTGTTAACCAGTGCATGAAGTCTGCGGACTTCTCGAGGACTGCGGGGAAACCTGTGAGGTGCCACTTGGTACACCTTATGTTAACCAGTGCATGAAGTCTGCGGACTTCTCGAGGACTGCGGGGAAACCTGTGAGGTGCCACTTGGTACACCTTACTGTTGTAGGGTGTCGCCGCGGCGTTGCCCTCTTTATTGGTCTCAAAGGACCTGGCTGCACGGGCTTCTTGCCCGACAAAGATGGTATTGGTCACTGGCGACCAATAGAATTGGGGAGCTAACCCCACGCCAAAGAATGAGTTCTGGCGCTCAATAGTATGATCACGATAGATCACAACACCGAGTGCATCAGGAATGCGCCCGGTTTGGTCCTCGAGGAGGGCAGCTCCTCGCTTGGCGCTATCCTGCGCCCAACGCTCCATCTTGGCTCGTCGATTGCTGTTGCGCCGTTCGCGCGCCATACGTTGTGCCACCGTCTCGTGCGGCACAGGGGATTCCATACGAGCCTCTTCAGGCTCCTCATACCAATCGTCGTTGGAGGGCGGGGATGGCAGCCTCTCTGGTTCCGACTTCTCAGATCGTGGGTCCATTGCCCACACACACCGTGGGAGTTGGGCTGGCGGGCCCTCTACCAATATGGCAGGTAAAAAGGGGAGGTTAGCCCCTGGGGCCCCTTTCGGGGCATCCTTGGGGAAGTGCATGTTGACGTAGGCGTGCCCTTCCAGTTGCTTACCCCGATGATCCTTTCGGGGTAGTGAGGCCTTAGCCTTGGTGGGGCGTATGCTCACGCCCCTGGAACTCTGCTCCCCAGAGTACGTGGTAGAGACCACGGATACTGGTCGCAAAGACGCGACCTCAGACGTGCCGCTGGCTAGGCGCTGGATCAGCCGGGGGGCGGCTGGAGCAGGGACATTTTCATAGAGAAGGATGTCCTGTCCTAGGCTGGCCTCCCGGCTGGGGGCAGCAACGCTCGACTTAATCGAGCGGGAGGGCGCGTCCTCCACTCCTTGCTGACGCGCCCTTTTGCTGGAGTCGGTATCCTGACTCAGGGGTGTAGTCTGCCGCTTATGAGCGGCCGATAGAGCAAGGAGATCAGTTTTGCGCTGGGCATGCATATGATCCATGTCGTCCATCATCTGGCAGATGAGGACGACTGCCTCTGCATCGCAGAGGAATGATGACTCTGCGGGTACATCGTACCCGTTATCTCCCAGACGTTGGAGAAGAGTAGCCAGGACTAAGTCCTGGTTGTGACTGGGCTTGACAGCCCGTGCTTTTCCTTTGTCGCGTCGAGGACGCAACTCTTCTTCTGAGCTGGGCTCGGATTGGTGCGGCATTTCCAGCCGCTGTAGCAAGGAGAGCTTGGCCAAGCTCGCAACTCTTCTTCTGAGCTGGGCTCGGATTGGTGCGGCATTTCCAGCCGCTGTAGCAAGGAGAGCTTGGCCAAGCTCTCCGTCGGCGCATCAGCCAATGAACTGATGCTCCGTCCTGGACTGAGAGTTTCTGTGCTCTCGATGGCCGCGGTGGCCTGCATGAGGGATGCTTTGCGTCCCTCTAGATTGTCAATTGGTGCTGTGGTCGACAGGGAAATCGACCGGCCTCCCTTGGCTTGCAACTCATGCGAGTCGCTGTACTGGGGCATTGTGCCCCAAGCTCCCATCCAAGCCAGGGGGTACGGCATCATTACGGGCACACCACCCATCCCAGGGTAGTGCGCCGGGGCGGTAAACTGGGGCAAAGAATGTGTGCCCATAGCCCCTCTCCGGGCACACCACCCATCCCAGGGTAGTGCGCCGGGGCGGTAAACTGGGGCAAAGAATGTGTGCCCATAGCCCCTCTCACCATAGCAGGGGCAAACTGCCCCCATCCTGGCGCTGCTTGGGGGCTGACTAGCCCCCCGTAGGCCTGTTGTTGGGATTGGCCCTCGGTGTGATGTGGCGCATAAGCACCGGGTACTGGTTGTTGGGGCTGATAGCCGCCCACAGATGCGTTCTGGGGCATGAAGTTGCCCTGCATGGTTTGAAGTGGCGGATAGCCACTGATCACTGGCTGCTGCGGCAGGTAGCCCGCTGCTGGTGGTTGCTGCTGCTGTGGGAAGCCCACAGCTGGTTGCGATTGTCCCCACTGGGGCGCATTTTGGGTCAGCGGGGGAGCCATCTGCCCCCCCCTTCAGCCGACGGTAAGACCGACGGCGCAAACTCAAGGTGCTGCTGCTGCTGCTGCTGCTGCTGCTCAGACTGATCCATGGGCATGTTGTCCATGGTTGAGGGAAAAAGGCGAAAAAGAAATTTTGCCTTTTAAGACGTGTTTCAGCCGCAGCTGCTGACCAACTCAGCCAAGCCACGATTGGCACTGCCGATCAAATTAAGCGCTGGCATGCTTACTTAATTGATGTGGGCGCTTAACGCCCTTCAACTCCAAATAACGGTCAAGTGCCGCCAACTTGGAGCAATGGGAGTGTGGCTCCCATGTTGTGTCCCCCAGGGACCAACGTACCTCAAACTCAAGTGTGTTATGCTCAGTCCACCGGTGCCCAATTATGCACTCGACAAACCATTCGTCATCGTCTCGAGCCCCAAAATCATAGGGGCCCGGGGTTGCCCTGTTAGGGAATAGCGCATCATCAGACGCGCTGTAAGGTCGCAATAGCGACACATGAAACTTAGGAACGATGTGTCGTTCCTGTAATGCCAGAGGCAGCTCCAGCACGTAGTTGGAGGTACTTGGCTCTGCGTCTAGGACGCGGTATGGGCCTACCCATTTCGGGCAGAGTTTACTCGCCTGTCCCTTTGGGAGCCTCAGATTACGCGTTGATAGGTATACCAACGCTCCTACTGCTATTGGCGGATCTGCTTGCCTACGGTGATTGGTGTTTTTTGCCTGAAAGACTTGCGCCTCTATGATGGCGTCATGCGCCACCGCTATGTTCTCCAGGGCCTGCCTGGCGAACTCGACAACTCCGCGGTGAGCCACCGTATCAGCACAAACTTCGTGCAGCATGGAGGGCAAGTACCCTCCGTTGAGTTCAAAGGGCGCATATCCTGTGGTATCTGAGATACTTGCATTAATCGCAAACTCAGTGAGTGGACACCAGGCCACCCAGTCCCATTGGTCAGGGCGAACAACTGCCCTCAGAATCTGACCTATACTGCAGTTAGCCCGCTCTGTCTGCCCATCCGTTTGAGGATGGAAGGACGTCGACATGAGGAGTCGCACTCCTAGCAGTTTGTGGAGTTCTCTCCACCATTGAGACGTGAACTTCGAGTCACGGTCGCTCACAATGGTGCTAGGCAGCCCATGCAGCCTAACGATCTCTCTCAGGTAGATCCATGACAGCTCCTTAGCCGTCAGCGTAGTTCGCACCGGTATGAGGTGCACCATGCTTGTCATGTGGCATATGACCACCCAGAGGTAATCAAACCCTCTGGACTCGGGAAAGGGACCTACGAAGTCCATTCCAATCGAATCCCAAGGTTTCACCGGCACGGGTAGCTGGTGTAGCTTCCCGGGAGGGGATCCAGGGGGCAACTTTGCCCTCTGACACGCTGTGCATGAGGCGCAAAACTTAGTCACTTCCTAGGCCATACGTGGCCACCAATACCATCTTCAGATGTAGCCCAACGTCCGGGCGGCACCAAAGTGCCCCACCAGTGCATGGGCCTGGTCCAAGACCCGCGTAATAATGGTTCGCGTATGGGGGAGGCATACTACTGCCACCCCTTGACGGTTCTCCATCGTGATCAGTCCACCAGGCTTGTGCCTGAACCAAGGATGGTCGTCAGGATTGGCGAGTATCTCGGCGAAGAGAGAATCATTGCCATAGTCCTGCACCACTTCCTTCTGGAAGTCGTTGTTGACCAGGCTAGGAGGCTGGGATGAAGGCAATTCGCCTTCGAGCATCTCCACAAGCGTAACGGGTATATCGGGGCGCTTGTGCTCCCCAGTGGACGCTGGGTCCACGGCTTCATGCTCTTGAGCAACTGGGCGGCTACATCCCGCTCTTCACGCTGCTCCCTGAGGCGAGTGCTTCGCCTCCGTTCATTGTCACGTTGAGCAACTGGGCGGCTACATCCCGCTCTTCACGCTGCTCCCTGAGGCGAGTGCTTCGCCTCCGTTCATTGTCACGCATAGCGCGTACGTCCAGGACATGCTCCCTGAGCTCCTGGTATCGGTGGAGAGGTAAATCCTCTCCATCAGAGTCTATGCGGCAGTCTGCCTGCACATACTCATGAGGCTCGTGAGCCTCCCCAACTACATCACTCTCAAAGTAGCGCGACAAGCAGTCTGCCACTTTGTTGAGTTCACCTTTAACATAGGTGATGTCGAACTGGTATCTTGACATGTAGTCTATCCACTGTCGCTGACGCGGCGACAAGTTCACCTGAGTTTTGAAGAACTCAAGGGCCTTGTGGTCCATTATGATGTGGATGGGATATCCCATCAGCTTATCCTCCCATTTGAGGAGGGCCTCGAGTATGGCAAGAGTCTCCAGCTCATGCACCGCATAGTTTTGCTGGGCCGTCGTGAACTTCTTCGACATGAACCCTGCTGGGCAGCACGTCTGCCAGCTGCTTCCCTGACCATACATGGCTTCGACGCCTGTCTTGGACGCGTCGCAAATGAGCCATATCGGCTCATCCCGTCTAGGGTCGATTGGTCAAATCACTGGAGTCTTTGTACAGATCCGTTTGACCATCTCAAAGCACCGCTGGTGCAATGGCCTCCAATTGAACGGTGACCTGTTCTGCGTCATGGCCATAAGTGGCCCAGTATAGGCTGTGACATCGGGCAAGAAGCTCGATATGTAGTTGACAAGGCCAACAAATCGTTGGATGTCATTGTAGTTTTGGGGCGTTCGCCACTCCCAAATGCGATCGAGCTTGTCCTGATCGGGGTGGATACCCCGCTCATCAATGACATGCCCTAGGCAGTCTATGCTCTGAGCATAGAGCTCACATTTCTTCCACTTCAAGTACAACTTGTACTTGCACAGTCGTTCGAAAACGACTCTGAGGTGCTGCTCGTGCTCCTCCATAGAATCCGAGTAGATGAATATGTCATCTAAGTAGACATGCATAAAACGTCCTATTACGTCTCAGAAGATAGAGGTCATTAGCCTCTGGAAAGTTGCTGGAGCATTACAGTCTCCAATCTGCATTATGTTGCTCATGAACGTGCCCATGATGTCATTAGCCTCTGGAAAGTTGCTGGAGCATTACAGTCTCCAATCTGCATTATGTTGCTCATGAACGTGCCCATGATTGATGCAAATACGGTCTTGGATACGTCTTCGGTGTGAATGCGCACCTGCTCGTAAGCGTCAGTAAGGTCAATCTTCGAGCGATACTTTGCCCGAGCCACGTCTTCCCGGATCACCTCCTGATCTGGTAAAGGAGTTACATCCTTTATGGTGTTGTCATTGCGCTGACGCGCATCAAGAGCTGTTTGAAGGGTTCCATCCTTCTTCGGGATGCACAATAATGGTGCAGCTTGAGCTTGCGCTGACGCGCATCAAGAGCTGTTTGAAGGGTTCCATCCTTCTTCGGGATGCACAATAATGGTGCAGCTTGAGCAGTGGTGCATGGGGACCACCATTGAGCATTCAAATAGTGATTAGTCTTATCGCGTAGTTGCTCCTGGAGGGCGCGCGGGCAGCGCAGCAAGTGGTACTTATACTGCTTGCTCTCGTCTATGAGATTGATCTCATGGTTCACCTCCCACCATGGTGGAAGCTCCTCCTTGGTCCCGTTGACCATGTCGGCAAATTCCTCTTGCCATTGCTGACGCAACCGAGGAATATCTTCCTCACAAAGGCTTGTTGCCCTCTGCTTCCCCTTTATATGTAACGGGGAAAGTACTTCCACCGTCTCTGAGGGTGGCCGAGGCGGCGGTGCACCCGATTGACACTGTCATTGGGTATATGTAGTCTCAGCAGAGCACCCGCTGCCGCTGCCTTATAAGCCACGAGGCTTCTTCCCTCACGTACAAGTGAGTAATATGTAGTCTCAGCAGAGCACCCGCTGCCGCTGCCTTATAAGCCACGAGGCTTCTTCCCTCACGTACAAGTGAGTATGCTACGGACACCTCGTCTGAAGCTGGCTGGCGATATGCTGGTTTGACGGTCATCCGTCTCTGGTGCGCATTTTGCGCACACGTGGCTGCCACCAGCTCGTTCCATTCTTGCGGCATTCGGGGGTCGTATGCCCAGTCGTACTCCGGCAGAGGGGCTGGTCGCTCCCATACGGACTGTGTGTCCCCCTCTCCTGAGGCTTCTGCCTCTCGGATGCTATCTTTCAAGTCTTCCAACTTGACTCGTGAGGACGTAGGTGGACATACATCCACTGAGTCCTCCCGTCGTCTCGCCTTGCGATGGCGTTTGTCTGGAGGCCTTGCGCCTCGAATCTCAGGAGCGATTATTCGCTCGTTGCTCCTCTTGGAGGCTTGATACTCCTCCTTGCTCATCATTACCACGTTGTGGTCTGCGCTTAGTCCAGGCATAGCCTGCACTTCCTCCTCCACATCCTCCACGGCCGGCACTCTGCGCCGGCCAAGTCATGGAGAGTCCTTGCGTTTCTCCATAGTACGATGACATCGCAGACGATTATCAGTGTTGTCTGCCGTAGCTTGTTTGGCTGGGATCACTTTCCCATTCACTAGTACCTGACAGTGGTCAAAGTCTAGTATGACTTTGTTACGCCGCATGAATGGCGTTCCCAGTATTATATCGTAGCGATCGAAGTTTGCTACATCCATGTATTCCCGGCTATGTGAGCCCGGCGTTTGGACATTCACATTTGTCCCATACTGCACCATGGCTCGGCTCCCTACGGTGCCCAGCTGTAACGCCAATGGCGTATCCAACTCCTGCACGGATATTCCGTACACATGGGCAAACTGGGGTGTTATGCCCGATGTAGTACTCCCAGAGTCCCATAGGGTCCATGCCTTGTGGCCGTCTACATTCACATACGAGACCAGGCACTCCTTGTCTGCTCGTTTCAATGTAGGGTGCTGCAAAGTGCCCTCTGCACAACGAAGAGTCACCTTCTTCATCCGAACCACGTTATTCCGTTCGGGATCATTTGTGGACTGCCAATCCGTCATCGCCGCTAGGCACTCAGAGTTGCTGTCGTGACTGTAGTACTCATTGTTGTAGACGTCATCAAATACGTCGACTGTGACGTACTCCTCCCCCTCCACGACCACACTCTCAGGCTCGGCGCCTGATGCCTCCTCTGGGGGCTCCTGGTCATTTGTGGGATGCTCTGCCTCAGACTCGGCAGATACGTCTCCGTCACTCCAACTCGTGGCTGCAGTATGTGTGGCTCAAAGGTGGGCGCGGGGTGTATACCCCTTCCTTGGGGCTCCTGGCTTTGCGGGGCAGTTGGTAGCGTAGTGGCCTGGTTGGCCACACGCGAAACAAGTCCCCGTCTGACCTGGTGGGTTGGCCGGTTTGAAGTCCGGCCTTGGTTTAGAACGTTCTCCATCTGGTGCCTGAGCTGGGCATGGGCAGCTCCGCCCTCGGTTCGCCGCAGGGGTTCTGCGTACAACAAACCACGTGTTGCGGTCACGGTCCAAATCGGTCTTTTTGGCCAGGAAGGTCCCCACATGCTGACCCCATGAGGGTGTCCCACCAGGCGGTAGTCGCCTGAGTCCTCCTTTGTGTCCACTCCGATGCTTGTAGTGGTTAGCAGTCTTCAGAGACTGCTCATACCTGATGGCATATGCCACAAACTCTTCTACATCGTTGACTTCTGGGGACAATCCGTCCTCACGTATCAAATAGTGGCGCATGTCCGCTGGAATGCCATCCAAGAATGTTTCGAGCATTGTATACCTGTCCAGGTATACTGCCATGTTCTGGGCATGGTCATTAAGGGTATTATAGAACCCTTGCACTCCCAACTTCTCGGTGTACTTGGCAGACTGGAAGTCCCGCCTTGCATCCTGGAGCGTTGAGGGGTGTACAAATTGATCGTACAGTCCTGTAAGGACTCCTTTGACTGGAAGTCCCGCCTTGCATCCTGGAGCGTTGAGGGGTGTACAAATTGATCGTACAGTCCTGTAAGGACTCCTTTGAACGTCCAGTCATATTGGACACGGTTGACGTGCAGTACTGCCCGTCGAAACCATCCCATGGCCTCTCCGGCCAAGAACTCAGGAAGAACAAAGATTCGTTCTCGTTCCATACAGTCGCCTCCGTATAAGCACATGGCGAGATGGGTGCATACATCCATCGCCCAATCTTCCAGGTTGCTGAACTTGGACGCGCCCGTATAGGCGCAAATGTGCCTACTGTCTGCTTTACGCAGCTTCACTCCATCTGGTAACCGTAAGGTTACACCCAGGGCATCATCGACTACTCGATGCAGGCAATTGTGCATGGCTTCGCGATGCATTCAAATGGCCTCCCGCTGACCCAGGGATCTAGTCGCCAAATCAGCGGCATGGAGAAGTGACTTCCCTTGTCCACCCTGTGGAGGACGTCCCGAGCCTCCTCGACTGTGGGCATAATTGCCCTCATCTCGAGGAATCAACCTAGGGCCGTCATCCCGGCCATTACCAGGAACATCACGTCTCGTGGCACCATCTCAATTGAGGAAGTCTCCTTGATCATGATTGTTGCGCCGTCCTGGAACTGAAGAAGCTTGATTCTCCTGACCCTGCGTGACGAATTGACGACGCATCTTGTCAATGGGCTTAGTGCTCTTGAATACGATGCCCTGATCGTTGATAAGGGACTGTCCCTTAGTCCTGAGGTCGCCATTGCACATACGTTGATACGCGACTCTGTCGCTCAACGTGTCGGCCATGGGCACACGTGGCATCACAGATGCCTCGCTCTCCACCTTGAGCACGGTACTATTGTGCCCATCCGGACCTGACATATCTGTCCTACGGTCTTGGTTATGCATGTGCGGGGGCTCCTCACGCCACCCTTGTCCTGCTGGAGTATAAAAAGTACTCACTGGTCTTACTTCGGGCACTTCTTGCCCTTGTGCTAGTGCCCCCACTAGCTCAATTCTGATGTCTTGATTGCGTCATGCTGAGCATTCCTTGGACGTGTGGCTCCAGGGGGTTGAGACCCCCAATTGCCGTGTGGCCTTCCACTGCACATACATTTGCAGCTCCATCGTGAGCACTCTCACCATTAAATCAGTATATTTTGTACTGAATACATTGGGCACTTCGTGCCCTTGTCGCCTAAGTGCTACTATATGGGCTGATGCGTAGCGCTCAAGTCCGTACTGAATACATTGGGCACTTCGTGCCCTTGTCGCCTAAGTGCTACTATATGGGCTGATGCGTAGCGCTCAAGTCGCGCTTGGGTGGTGTATTTCATCACCTCTGGGTGCAAGTCCCAGAACACCTGCAAGCGCATGGTGTATGCGGTTTTCAGCCGCTGTTCCTCTGCTCCGGTGTTGTCGTCACTTGACGACTCCATCACCTCCTCTGGAAGCTCTACAACCTCCGGAGCTTCCTCCACTGCTGGTGTGCATGGGAATCAGTTTTCCGCACGGGATACTTCAGGCCTTGCAGCCTCCTCCAGTACCTCCTCTATGCAGGCTTCCGCCATTTTAAAAGGCATTGAGCCTGCGGTGGACCGCCTGGTCCCACTACTCCGGCTCACAGGGAGGGCTCTCCCAGTCTGTACTGACGACTCAGCGTCTCCTGGGGCGCCATAGGCGCCGGTTGACTGTCGGCCATCCTCCAGGGGTCCTTTGGAAGCCAATCGGCTAGACCATTGCGGTCCTCCTGGCAGCTGCGTAACTGGGGGCGTTAATCCCCCAGGCATCTTGTCCTGGAGACGTTGCGGACCGTCCTGCTGTGAGCTTTCAGCTCTCCGGGCCTCGCTCTCATTCCTGGCCAGGTCGGTACTCTGACCTCGGTCTCAAGCCTTGGGTCTTACCTGACCCGCATTGGACGCTGACACGTCCTGGGTGTCTGCTGGGTCTCCCCGTAGGTCATGGGCATTTCGCCCACCGTCAGTGGGCACTGCAGGTATGGGATTACTCATTGATCCCCTGTTTGAAATTTGCATGGTGTGGCTGTGCAAGAAGCTCGAGAAGCTGATAGAGTTGTGTCAACGAACTCAGCGACTGACGTCGGATGCTAGGCAATAGATCCTAGCTGGCGGATTCAAAAAAATGTAACAAAGTTACAAAGTTTATAGAGCTTAGTGTGCACACAACACTGAATCAGACCAGACCGGTCTATTGACAATGTAGTTATACAACAAAATTAAGCTGCTTTGTAAGCAGCTGGTTAAACTATTTATATACGAATGTAAATAATATTATATTATAATAAATATAATATAATATCTACTACTATACAGTAAGTAAAGCTATGTGGCCAACACCACATAGCGGACTATGCTACAGACAGAGCCACCTCATCCTGCCGCTTTGTCCCTGACTGCTGGGAGGGTGCATGTGTTGACAAGAACAATCCTCATAAACTAGTGTCATCCTTCACAAGCTCGTCCTGTAACTTGGCAGGAGTCAGAGTGAGTTCTCCAGCTTCCTGCAACCCCACCTCTGGCACTACAGCACGCGCTCTGAGGCGTTTTGCCTCAGGCTGCTCCTCCTCCGACAACGGACGCTTCTTCATGGCGTTCATGAATGTCTTGATCATATTGTCATTATGCTGTTGCAGCATAACGATCTCATCCAGCAGGCCCGTAATCACCACCTGGGCCACTGGATCCACCAGAAACGCAGACTCCGGCAGCACTCGCTGGCCGGCAGATATAAGCTGTCTCCAGACTGCCTCTGTCTGAGGGTCCAGAACCTCCAACGGCATCCCGATCTCCTTCCCTTTTCCTTTCTCTGCGTACGATAAGCACCGTGGAGATGGTGCACGACGAGGTGATGGCAATGCTTGTCGAGGCAGTGTTTGAGGTTGGGGTTGACCTCGATTTTGCGTCCTCGCTGCCAGCTCATCCCGTCTGCACCCTACTATTTCCCGAGGCCCGCCTCCTCATGCCCCAGTACTCCTCGAAGGTGATCGCCTCTGGTCTCTTCTATACGTGTCTTGTGGGGGCGGCGTCCTCTCTCATTGTTGTCAAGGTTGCATCACCTCGCTCTTTCCTTGCTGTTGACGCCCCGCGTTGTTGTCCACGTCTATGGGTGCTACCTGTGGCGCAGTTAGTGCTTTCTCATCTGAAAGGAGTGTACTTGCACTCTGGGTCTGCGTCTGCTGCATCAGCATTGGCATACCCCACATCACCTGTCTTCCCATCTGCTGTCCAGGACCAGCTGGTCCTGGGAAGTATGGCATCTGGAAAAACGGCGGGTAAAACTGTGGAGGTTGTCCAAATTGGGCTGGGTTCTGCCCAAACTGGGACACCACTGGATACGACGCCACAGTCGGCGTTGTTACAGGCTGCTGAATGTTTTGCTGGGGGCAATCCCCCCCTCCTCCAGAACCCTGTGGGTTCTGAGGCTGCTGCTCACTGGTCATACGCTGGTAAGGGTACGACATGGTACTACAAAAATGTCAACATGTCGGTGGAAAAAACACACTGAATTTCCCATCATCAGGTTACATAACCTGATCCGACCGTCAACTCCGCATCACAATCCGCATTATCTCATCAGATGGATGAATCTCCATCTTATCTATCCGACACAATCGTGATCCGATCCAGATCAGATACTCCGTTGGTCCAAGATCTGACTGATCCGGCCTAAATCTTAGCACTGCCATCAAGCTAAGCACGTGAGCGCTTAGCAAGCTGATTTGGGTGCTTTACACCCTGCAGTTCTAAGTATCAATCCAACGCTGCCAACTTAGCACATGTGTGATATGACTCCCATGTCGTATCACCCGCACTCCATCGTACCTCGAATTCGAGGTGCGTTCCTTCCTGCCACCAATGGCCTAGAATGTCCTCGACAAACCATTCCTGTTTGTCACTGGCACTAAAATCATATGGCTCGGGCGTCACCCAATTAGGGAACATGGCATCATCGTTTGCGTTATATTGCCTAAGTAGCGATACATGAAACTTAGGCACAATCCAATGTGCTTGCAGAGCTGCAGGCAGCTCCAGAACATAGTTCAGTGTGCTTGGTTCCGTGACCAAGACTTTGTATGGTCCAATGAATTTTGGACACAACTTTCTCGCCCTTCCTTTCAGAAGATTCAAGTTTTCCGTCGACAAATATACTAACGTCCCAAGCATTAGTTCTGGTTCCTCACTCCACCTATCATTTGCATGTCGTGCCTGTACAACATGCGTGGCAATGATAGCATCATGTGCATTGGCTAGATTCTCCAATGCTTGCCATGCAAAGTCCTTCACCCCCTTGTGAACAACTCTGTCTGTCCTTAGTTTGCGCAGCATGGAGGGCATGTATCCTCCATTGAGCTTGAACGGTGCATATTTCGTGGTCTCTGACACACTTGCGTTGATCGCGAACTCAGTTAGCAGTATTATATCTACCCAGTCGTGTTGGTCCGGTCAGACCACCGCACAAAAGATCTGGGCAATACTTCTATTTGCTCGCTCTGTCTGTCCATCTGTCTGCGGATGAAACGATGTAGACATGAGCATTTTAGCTTCCAAGAGCTTGTGAAGTTCTTGCTACCAGTGAGACGTAAACTTTGTGTCTCAATTGCTCATGATCGAACTTGGAAGGCCATGTAGCCTTACAATCTCCTTCAAGTAGATTCAGGATAATGCAGACGCAGTAATGGTTGTGTGCACCGGTATCAAGTGCACCATACTGGTCATTCGGCAAATAACCACCCAAAGGTAGTTATAACCTTTGGACTCGGGAAATGGACCAACAAAGTCCATTCCAATGGAGTCCCACAGCTTCATCAGGATGGGCAGGGAATGCAACTTCCCTGCTGGCTTCCTATTGCTGGTCTTCGACCGCTGGCAGACCTTGCAGGTCTGGCAGAAATGCATCACTTCTTTCTGCATCTGAGGCCACCAGTACCATTGCCTCAGGTATTCCAGTGTTTTGTTGGTTCCGACGTGACCAACAACCTCATGCGCTTGAGTGATGATCTGCGTGATCAATGGTTGGTCGCATGGTAAACACACCATGTCATCCCCTCAAACATTCGTTATCCAGACCAGTCCTTTCTCATCCACGCTGAAGCGTGGGTGGGCATCTGTGTTCATCTGGATTTCAGTGTAGAATGCATTGTGGCCATAACCCCTCAGTACCTTCTGTAGGTACTCATTGGTTTGAGGAACAGGAGGGTTACGATACTCTCCTGTAGGCGATAATGCATTAGCGAGCGTAATGTCGTGGCCATACAGTCCATGACTGCTCCCGGCCTCACTTTGGCATGGCATTGTTGCCTCCTTTGGCTGAGCCTGCTCTAGTTGCTCAGCTTCTATGTCTCGGCCCTCTTGCCGCTCTTGCAGTCGTCGGCTGCATTGCAGTTCAGTCGCTTGCATAGCACAAAGCTCGACCACATGCTCCTTCACCTCTTTGTAGCGATGGTATGGAAGATTATTGCCCTGGGGATCAATACAAATATCCGCATCGACATAATCATGCGTGTCATGGTGTTCCCCAACTCTATTGCTCTCAAAATACCTCAAGAGACAGTCCGCTACCTTGTTCAGCTTGCCTTTGACATATGTGATGTCAAAGTTGTAGTGAGACATATAGTCAATCCACCGGCGTTGCCAGGGGGACAACGTTGCTTGAGTCTTGAAGAACTCAAGTGCTCTATGGTCTGTAATGATGTGAATCTTGTATCCCATCAATTTGTCTTCCCACTTAAGGAGTGCCTCAAGTATCGCCAGCGTTTTGAGCTCATGGACCGCATAATTCTGTTGGGCCGAGGTGAACTTCCTTGACATGAACCCTGCGGGCCGACAATTCTGCCATGAACTTCCCTGGCCATACATTGCACCTACTCCAGTCTTTGAGGCATCACAGATGAGCCAAATCGGCTCATCATGTTGGGGATCTATAGGACGAATGACTGGTGTCTTTGAGCAGATCCTCTTGATCATCTCAAAACAGTCGGCTCATCATGTTGGGGATCTATAGGACGAATGACTGGTGTCTTTGAGCAGATCCTCTTGATCATCTCAAAACAGTGTTGGTGTATAGGTCTCCATATAAATGGAGCTCTGTTCTGTGTGATGGACATCAAGGGTCCAGTATACGCTGTAATATCAGGCAGACAGTTGCCGATATAGTTCATCAGTTCCACAAATCTTTGCACATCGTTATAGTTACAAGGCACACACCATTTGCGTATGCAATCAATTTTGTCCTGGTCAGGGTGAATACCCTGACTGTCAATCTTGTGTCCAAGGCAGTCTACTGTCTCGGCATATAGTTCACATTTCTTCCACTTGAGGTACAGCAGGTTAGACCTCAGTCGCTCAAAAATGACACGAAGATGCTCTTTGTGTTCTTTGATTGAATCGGAGTATATGAATATGTCGTCCAGATATATATGGACGAACCTCCCGATAACATCCTGGAAGATGGAGGTCATCAACTTCTGAAACATTGCAGGAGCATTACAATCTCCTATCTGCATAATGTTGCTCACATATGTTCCCATGATCAACGAGAACACTGTCTTTGGGATATCAGACAAGTGAATTCTCACTTGCTCATAAGCGTCCATCAGGTCAATTTTTGACCTGAACTTTGCTCTTGCAACATCCTCTCGAATCACTTCCTGATCCGGGAGTGGCGTCACGTCCTTTACGGTGTTGTCATTGCGTTGGCAAGCATCCAACACCGTCCTCAATGTACCATCTTTCTTTGGAATGCACAATAGTGGAGCAGCTTGGGATGCTGGTTGGGCCTCCCACCAGTGGGCTCTCAGGTACCAATTGGTCTTGTCTCAGAGCTGCTGCTGCAGCGCCATTGGACATCGCGGCAAATGATACTTATACACCTTATTCTCATCAATAAGGTTGATTTCATGGTTGACCTCATGCCAAGGAGGTAACTCCTCCTTGGTTCCGTTCAGAATATCCCCAAATTCCTGCTGCCACTGCAATCGTAGGTCCAGAATGTCCTCCTTAACTCCTCCTTGGTTCCGTTCAGAATATCCCCAAATTCCTGCTGCCACTGCAATCGTAGGTCCAGAATGTCCTCCTTTGTAAAACCACTGGTTTTACCTTTGCCCTTCCAGTCCACATCCTTGCGTGGATGCCTGGACAGCTTTGCTTGTACAGCTGGGTGGCCATACTTCTCTCTGAGGGCAGTAATCCTCAGCTTACTGTCATCTGGTATGTGCAGTCGCACAGGCACTTCCTTCTTGCTTCTCCGCAATGTCACAGACAGTCCGTCGAAGAATACCTCACTTGGTGGCGATATCTCGTTATCACTAGCCTGATGATATGACTCCTTCTTTGACGTCCATCATGGTTCATTCCACGCATACATTGATGCCACTAGCTCATTCCACTCAGCAGGCATTCGTGAATCAAACGCCCATTCAAACATAGGATGAGGTACCGGTTGATCCCAGATTGACCGATTCATATGTGTGGAGGATGCCTCGTCCTCTATCAGTCCTTGTTTGTCATCCGTTACTAAGTCCTCGACCTTTACTCACGACGATGTCGGTTGGCACTCTGTGCTTGCCGTGTGCTGAGGCCACTTGTCCTCAGGCTTACTCTGCTTTTCACACTTCATCTTGGGGCTCTCCCCCCTCTTCAGAGTATGTTTGTACTCTATAGCTTCGCTTTCCAGCATCAACACCGCTGGACTATCCGTTGGCAAGCTCACACGAGCTTGCTCCTCATCCTCTCCATCCTCCACCTTTCCAGCATCAACACCGCTGGACTATCCGTTGGCAAGCTCACACGAGCTTGCTCCTCATCCTCTCCATCCTCCACCATAGGCGATTTCTTGCCTCCATCTAGTCAGTGTTGCCTGACTAGCACCTTCTTCTCCGTGGCGCGGTGTCGATGGAGACGTCCATCGCCATTATCTATGGTCACTTGCACTGCAGGAATGGTGGTGCCATCCACCACTATCTCATTCTTCTTGAAGTCAAGCAGAACCTTGTGCTTTCTCATATACGGTGTGCCTATAATCATGTTGTAACGATCAAAATTCGCCACATCAAGGTACTCTTTCATCCTTGATTTTGCACAGGCAATACTTGCCTGCATGCCAAACTGTACTGCAGCTCAGCTGCCCACAGTACCCAATTGAAGGAGTAGTGGCTCCTTCAACTCACTCACAGAAATATTATGCACTTGGCAAAACTGAGGTATCACCCCAGTAGTCATACTACCTGAATCCCACAATGTCCATGCCTTGTGGCCATTCACCTCAACGTACAATGCCAGGCATTCCTTGTCCTTGCGCTTCAACACCGGTCTCACCAGCTTCTTTGGAGCCTTGCAAAGGTGTACCTTATACACCTTCACATTGGCTGCTCCAACTGGTCGGTCTAATGCGCTGGCTGGGTAGTCCATCAGAGCTCCCATGAATTCTGAGTCTGACTCCCGGGCGTAATAGTCGTTGTCGTATACGTCAACCTCAACGTATTTGTCATCTGACAACTCTTCTACCACAGAGGCGTTTTCATCCTCTGGTGCATCAGGACTGAGGTTCTCCACCTCATCGTCTTCCACATCAGGTTCATTTCCCAAGTCTATCTCTTCAGCATCTGGGATAGCAGTGTGGGCCGCCCATACATATGCACGTGGCTTAACCATAGGCCGTCCACCACCCACTGGACATGCATTCGTGAAATGCCCAGGCTGGCCACATTTGAAGCACTTATTTGCCACAAAAGGGCGAGCTGCTTCAAACTTTGGTGGCCCAGTTGGTGTCGGCACTTTAGCCTCACCAGCAGCCTGATGCAGCCGAGCACCCTCTCAGCGCGGACCCCTCTGAACGTCCTGCACCAGTGCATCCCTACGGTCCCCCGGCCAGTCGCTCCGGAAGCGTCGTTCCTGCCAAGGTGCTGCTCTTATCACAAACCTCAGGTTCGTATTGCCCACCATCTTTTTTCGATGGGCCCAGAAGGTGCCTACCTTCCGAGGCTCGGTCTTGTTCATTGATTGAACCTTTGAGCTATGTAGCCCAAAGTGTCGTGCTATTTTGTGGGCTTGCTCGTAGTGCAACGCATGCACTATGAACTTCTCAACAGTATTCACTTTGGGCGATAGCCCATCATCACAAATGAGAGACTCTCTCATTGCGTCGGGTATCCCATGCAGGAAGGTATTGATCATTACCCAGTTGTCTGGGTAAATAGACATATTCTGTGCGTGGTCTATCAAGGTGTCATAGAAACCTTGAACACCCAATTGTTTGGTGTAGGAGGTTGCAATGAATGCCTCCCGAGCATCCTGCATGGTGGATGCACTTACAAACCGGTTATACAATTCAAGGATTACATCCTTGAACGTCCATTGCTGTCGTGCACGATTGTAGTGCAAGACATGACGTCAAAACCAGGCCTTGGCCAGTCCGTCTAGGAACTCCGGAAGAATGAATACACATTCTCAATCCAGACAATCCCCCCCATACTGGCATGCTGCCAGATGGTTGCACACATCCATCATCCAGTTTTCCAAGTCACTAAACTTGGACTCCCCTCTGTACGGTTGGATGTGTTTTGACTCCGCCTTACACAGTTTGATACCTTTGGGAAGGCGCAATGCTACGCCTACCGCATTGTCAATTATACTACTGAGGCGCTGGTGCATATTCTCAGTATACACCTTTGTTGCCTCAGTTATTCCAGGCGTTTTATTCCTACCTTCCGCTGGAGTTACCACAGAGAATGCACATATAGGTCGATGACCTGTATAGTGCACTTTCCCTGCGTCATTTCAATGCAGTGGGCTCTCCTGTCCCCCTAGCTTCCTCATCCAGTCCTGTTCAGGATTTCGCGGTATCGTATGAAACGTATCTGGCAGCGTATTCTTTCATTTGTGTGTTGTCGGTGACTCAGCAGTTCCATAATAAATATTCCAATTCTCAGAAATACTGTGTTAGCTTGCGAGGCTTTGTCTTGTCCCATTTTGGCAATGAGAAGTGGTTTCTTGGCAGCATGCGTGGTGTGTTTGCCTGCTCCATATTAGCTGGCATTGATGTTGTGGTAGGAATAGTGGTGTTAGTGGTAGTTTTGCTGGGCGTGGTCGTAGTCAGTACTGGCTCGGGTAGTTCTGAATCGCTAGGTTCTGGCGATAATGACCTAAACAGCTCTTTCAAAGGAGTAAGTGGTGTATGGTTTTCACCTGCTAAGTATTCGAACGGTTGGAAAAACGGGAAGAAGCTTTCAGCCAAGCTATCTGGAGCGGCTTCAAGTTCCTGGTCTAAAGTCTGCCCCGGTAGCGCGCCTGGTAAGTGTGGTGACTCAGTCAATGTTTGTTCAAACACGCTCTCCAATAGGAGGCGGCGCTGTCGCTGGGCTTGATTTTCCAGCGGAATTCTGCCTTAATAGAACCCCTTGCGGTGGGCTCCAAAATGATGATGCCAACTGTAGTTGGGTGCGCTGGACGTATATGCAGTACAATGCCGTCTCCAGCGCCTGGCGTACGGGTTTGTGAGGAGTCCCGGCAGGGTCCCGGTGTGCTCGAGCAGAGGTGATAGGGCGATGCGCTAGATGATAGTGCCTTGGGTGCTACCTAGCAAGTGGTAAGCGTCGTAGTTTAGAAAACGACGAAGATGGGATAGACAAAGCTAGCGCCAAACTTGGTGACAAAGTCAGGCAATGCTAGCGCGATTTGAATGCTAAGTGTAACTGGGTGCTCAAGAGGTTACGATTTGTTGGTATATACATGGCAAGTAGCTAGTTTTTATACTATGCGCTACGGTATTTCCAAAATAAGTCCAAATAAGTCCATTGACGGCGCTACCAATTAGCACCTTTCTTCGTGGCTGTAGCTAACGGCCACCTGTCAATGGCGACCTGCAGCACATGGGTGACGGCGACCAACGGCGACTCTAAAACTACTTAGAAATGGTACGAGTTTGCTCACTTTTTGATGTAATTTAATTGGCCATGCCATCCCGGGGTATGGTCAGGGAATCCTCAACAGATGCCATGAGCGCTAATTCCGGCGCTAAATATTGTTCCATCTTTTGATAGATTTAAATGTTGGGTCTGCGTGTATCCTGTCTCGTCATCATTGATTCCTTTAGACTTCTGATTGAAGTGCCTCAGTGATTGACAGCGCCACTTGCTAACTCCTTTTGGTATTGATCGGGGTTTGGTCAGAGTCACCTCCCGCCGTTGTGCTAGCGCTATGAGTTCTGAGCCTTCTTGGTCTTCAAAGTAACTGAGTGGAGTGCGCTGAGGGGCTGATACTGGTAATTGTGATGAATGGATAAGTCTTGCCATAGAGCGCCCGCGCTAGGGCTGCTCTGTACCCAAGGCTGGTCGCTAGAGTCTCTAGTGTGTCAAGTGTTGGTCGGCCTATAATGTCCCTTGATGCGCTCAGCCTGAGTAGAAGCCTATCATCTCCCCCCAACTGAAAAATTGACTGTCCTCAGTCAAACACCGTCATTAATTTGACTGCGCTACGGTCCGTGAGATGCCGCCAGCGTCATATAAAATTGTTTCTCCTTGTATTTTTTGTCCCATCTCCTTCAGCATGTCCAATTTTAATGCTTCCGCCCTCCGTAATTTCCTGGCTAAGGCCTCCTATTTATTCGACCACGCTAAGAATGTTGGTCCCGTCGATGCGCCACAGACCATCCCTGGCATTATGCAGCTTTATCAGAGGTGGCTAGTGGTATGTGGTTCTGACAGTTTCTGGGAGCGGGGTGACGAGGTTTGCAAGTGGTGTGTGGCCCGGTACCGTGAGTATGAAGGTGCCGATTGGTTGCGCCCTTTCGCGGACCTTTTCGTAAGTTTCTAAGTTTGATTTTGGCTTTGTGGCGCTAAGGTTCAGCACCCATACTAGGCTTCCTCCTTATCCGATGAGATCGACGCGTTGTTGGCTAGTACCGAGGTCAGCGAAGTAAGTCCTTCCTTTTCTTCCCCCTTTTTCCACTGTTAATCCTTGAGTAGTCGGTTGCCACGTCTCCCACCGTCGCCAGTCTTCCTACTGCCCCATCGGCCTCTACTGTCCCTTCTGTTCCTACCACCCCTCCTTCTTTGACTTTGGTTCTGCCTCCTTCCGTTCTTGGCAGCCCTTTTCGTGGCGCTGCTTCTTCCACTCACCCTGCCCCAAGTGCTGCTTCTCCCATTTGCACTGCCCCTCCTCATTTGGCCATCAAACGTATTGCCGTTTCTCGTAGCAAGCCACGACCCGGCCCGACGCACCCAACTTCCCATGATCCTCCGTGTAATTTTGCCATTGTTATTGAACGAGCACCTCCTGCTCATGCTAGTTCTCCCAAACGTACCGTGCGTTCCTCCCCTATCTTCCTTATTCCATTTTTCTGACTTCTCCCCTTCCAGATCAATCTCCCTGCTCGTGTTGCCCCTTTGTATGTCGTAAGTGCTTTGTTCATTGTTGCTAGACTTTAGCGCCTAAATTTTAATGTCAATAGGCGCCTAACCAGACCATGTTCACCGACGCGGAGCTTCGTGACCTGTTGCGTCTTCGCCGTGATACTACCGTTATTGATACCGGCATCCTGGCTGGTGTCCAAGTACTGGGCGCCAAGAAGAAGGTTACTGTTGCACCTTTGGAACATCGCGCATTTAGGGCAAAGATTGGCGTGGTAAGTACTGGTTTGCCCATTGGTAGATTGATGCCGTTGCTGACTTCTTTCTTAGTGTGACAAGTGTTGGTCTGAAAACGATCCTGAGGGCTGCTGGTTCCCTACCGCCTCTCTGCCTTGCTATCAGTGCGATGCGTTGAAACGAGGCTGCGCCTTCAATGGGATTCATACTTGTGAACATGGTAGGGATGCCATCATGCAAAGGAACAGCCCACAGTGATCAGCGCAGCCAGCCTGGCGCTGCCGACTACCCAGGATGGTACCAC
Organism: Macrolepiota albuminosa; assembly: GCA_027475525.1. NCBI lineage: Eukaryota > Fungi > Basidiomycota > Agaricomycetes > Agaricales > Agaricaceae > Macrolepiota > Macrolepiota albuminosa. Next base: position 1,774,398 of record JAMWFC010000053.1, on the reverse strand, counting down.
CGTGGCGGCACCTTTTGCTCGCTCTCCTCATCATCCCGTTCCTTTGAAACGTAAGCCTGTTGCTGCGTCTCCTGGCAAGAGTCCTGGTAAGTGCCGCGAGCTAGCGCCTGCTACGCCTGTGGTTTTGTCTTCGACTAAGTCGTCTATGGATGAGGGGGAGGGCACTGAGAGGGATGCCGAGGGAGAGGATGATGATGAAGCTGAGCCCGTTGTTGATGCCAATGCGCTGTTGGCGGTACGCGCTCTCCTGCTTTGCCTTACTCCCCCTATTGCTGCTAACCCTCGTCAGAGTGGCCCCAGTGGTAACCAGTACGCGTTTTCCTAACCTCTTTTTCTTGCATGCTAACTTCTTGACTGGTAGGTCCCCCACTCCTGTTCCTGCTGTAGTGGCTATCCCTGCTGCCAAAGATGTCGTTATGTCTGTCGCTGGCACTACCCCTGCCCCTGAGCTGGTTGTGGCTAGCAACACTCCTGTTGCTCTTCCTATTACTCCGTCCCTTACTCCTCCCCACAGCTTCTCCTCTTTTCCTAGTAGTCGTAAGACTTCTACAGCGCCAGAGTCTGAAGGAACTTTGGTACCGCAGGGTGAGCGTTGTTGCCGCTGGAGGTACCTGCCTTCCTACGGTATCCACCTATCTTCCACCAGACCTATGTCTCCCGGCAACGAGCGTCATGAATGGACACCTTGTGCGCCTGTAACTGTTTGGGTACGCCCCTTCCTTATTAGCTTCTTTTCTCCACTTTTCTGATTTCTTGGCAAGTTTGATCCCTTTTGGACGCCCCCTCCCATCATGCGAGTTTCTGGCAATGCCTTCCCTTGGCTCGGGGACGAGTTCTCCTATCCCATTACTCCCCTCCGTCCCTCTGCCAACCTTTGCCAGCAACTTTGCCATATTGAGGATGCGACCAAAGTCACTGGTCACGAACTTGCCAACCTGTGTCCTCGTGTTTCCACCTTAGCGCGCCACGAGCGCCTCCTGCTCGAGCTCCATGACGATATTACTGATGCACTTGAGTGGCAAGCGAGTAACGCGATTCAGGACGGGGACTTGCTTCCTTTGGGCGATCCCACCCTTCCCGAGTATGATCCATAGTTGCCGGCCCATAGCGCTTCGAACTTTGTTGGACTTTGTTAGTTTTGATACGTACTATGTTGCTTGTGATACTAAAATTAAACGCTCCTCCTTGTTCCAAAATTGTCAGTTTGTAAGTAATCAAAAGAAAAATAAGTAAAAAGGGGAAAACGCTCAGTAGATCATCATAGCGCAAAAACCCCTTTGCCAGCGTGGCCCAATAGCCATTATCACGCCAGCCTAAAAAGAAAAGGGTATCGTCTGTAAATAATAAGTGAATCCATGCAAGAAGTTTAGTCTATAAAGTAATAGAGTGCCAGTGATCGCTTTGTGGCTATTCGGTGATGGTGATCACAAGTGCTAGGTCTAGAATGTCGATTTCCTTTTTGCACGGTCCAACAATGAGTCAAGCGCCTCTCATTGGCTAGTATCTTTGCCAGGGTCCTCGTTCCTTGTGAAATGTCCTCCCACGCTGTCGCTCATCGAAACGCTAGCTGTGTCCTATAAATTGCATATGCATCACCTGGATCTCATCAGTCTTCGCGATGGCCAGCCCGACCGGCCTGGTGTGGACTCCCAACTGTGATTGAGCCCATGTAATGATGGATCCCCCTACTTTCCTGGAGCACGTTACCTCTTTTCTTCACCACTACCCTGCTGGCGGCGTGTCAGAGCTGGACAACGGCGTCCTTGAATTAGGTTGTCGCTGCCAATTGCTGCGTGCGGCCTGTGAGATCTGGTCAGACAGCAAACCTCTGATGCAATTTGGTATGGAGAAGTCCTTCAGTCGCCTTTTTCAGGTGCGCTATTGCCATTTCTGCTTCCTTCTTTTCTGATTGTCGCTAAATAAAGCACCTCCCTCCCACCAAGACAAAGGAGCGCCTTGAGTTGCTGCTCAAGGAGAGCCATTACCTGGTCTGTCTGCCCCTTAACCTCTTATTTCTCTTTTCTTGGCTAACTGCATCCTGCCGACAGACTCCTCGCTCGTCTTCCGGTAGTCGCCTCTTCCGTGGCCCCTCTGAAGGAGGGTGGTCTTTTCCTAGGTGAATCATACCCAGGCCTCTCCTCGTCACCGGTCCTTGACTTGCTCCCGTCTCCCAGGTTGTTTATGTAAGGCAGTCTTCTCTTCTGCGTAGCGCCACAGAACTGACAGATTTTAGATTTTTGATTCCAAATGTCATAGTTATATGAATCGTATCGTGTTGTCCTCCCCTCGTGATAGTTTGGCGCGTGTAAGAATTCCTAAGTCCCCGCGACCCTGAAAGTAGCTTGAAGTATTTATGGTTTCTGGCTTCCAGGAACTTATCAGTATCACCACATGTCGGTACCTTTCTCCCTTATTATGAATTCTGCGCATCCCCCATGTCCCGCCATTCTTGGCCGTATTGAGTCTTTTCTAGCGCAAGTCCCTGACAGCAGCTTTCCCCACCGTAACGGTGATCTCATGACGCTTGTGCGTCGTTATACCATCTTGTCGGCGGTGGCCGATGAGTGGATGATAGAGGGTGAAGCGCCCATAAATGCAGTAAGCCCCCCTCTTTCACGTATTGTCGAGGGTTATTACTTAGTCCGCTAGTCTCCCATCTCTCCTTCTTCCTCCTGTTTGAAGCGACTCCTAGAGGAGAGCGGTAAACTGGTTAGTCCTTTTAACCTTTTCTCCCTCCACGTGTCCATTGATCCTTTTTGCTCTGAAGGAGCTCACTTGGCTTCCCTTACCTGCCCTTATCACTGCCAAGGTTTGAAGGGCCACGCTGGCGCGCGCTATCATCCCTTTTTCGCCCTTAGTGCCCGACCTTGGGCCAGATCTGTCCTCTCCTGATTCTTCTACAGCCCCTCCATCCTTCCAGACTTTCCCTCCTGAGTCTCCACCACGCGCTCCACCTGTGCCTCCCTGTTCTCAAGAACTATCTCGTGTGCCCCTGTCCAGGTGGCAGGGTCAATTCTTCTAGCCAGCCTTGTAGGAAATTGTAGGCCTGTTTTGGATGTACTTGTAGTGTATTTGTAGCGTTGTTAGTCCTTCTCAATGACATCGAATTATGGCTTTTTGGTCCCTTGAGTGCGCGGCCATACTTCACTAGAGGCGCTAGTGGTTAGCGCCTATCCTCTTGTCCCTATTTACTGCTTGGCGTTGTCATCAGGAGTGGTCTTGTCATTGTCCACTAGCTCAGTTTCTTCAAGTTCTCGTAGTTTAGCCATGTCAATGTCCAGCGCCGACAAAGGTAATGAAATGTGTTCATGCGCTAGGTAGGGAATAAGCCAAAACGCCGCTACCGGTCGATGTAAAACTGAGCCGTCCAACTTGCAGAGTACATAGGCGCCTCCCCTATTGCGGGAAACCACTATTAGGAGTCCCAGATACCAAGGTCGCATCTTTTTATTATGAATAACTTTGATTTTTGAGTTGCGCATTAGTATGAGGGCGCCAGAGGTAAAGTTGTAGTCTTGAATCGTGGCACTATGCTCGCTTTCAAACCGTAGCGCAGCTTGTCGTCTAGCCTGAAATACTACCTCATGTAAGCACTCGAGATCCTCCATGCGTTGTTGTAAGTCTATAGCGCGTCTAGCGATCATGTTGGTAGAGGATAGTATTGAGTTTGGTGGGGGTTGTAAGTACGTCACTTCCACCATGTCCGCAGGTAGCAAGGGGTAGGTGCCAGTCGCCGCATAGTAGGAAGAGCAGCCCATCCTCTTTTGTACGGTAACCTGCTCCGACCAGAAGACCGAATAAGCCGCCTCGCTCCAGCAACTTTCGTCACCATCGACCACCTTGAATAGCGCCCGTCGAACATTGAAATGAGGCCTTTCTACAATTCCATTGGCGCGTTTATTGTATCCTGAGACCCGGATGTGTTGTATGTTGTATTTCTTGGCAAGATAAGTGAGCGCCTTGACTATTGGCGCTCCGTTGTCTGTGACAATCTTGTGAAGGGCTCCCCATCGGCAGATAACGTCCTCAAAGAGCCACTTAGCTATAGCGTCTGTATTTTCTCGCTGGAGCATACGAAACTCCGGCCAATGTACCAAGGAACACCTTCCTTGAATGATATACTTGTAGCGCCCTGACTTGGGCATGTGCATGGTGTCAATATATATTTTTCCGAATAACGGCGCTGGAGTCGCTACTGTTGGGGGAATCAGGACCTGACGTGTCTGCTGGATTTGACAGAGATGACAAGTGTGAATATACCATGCAATATCGGCGCTAACTTGCGGCCACCAAAAGTGCTCCAAAAGGTTTGCCCTCGTCGTGTAGAGTCCTCGGTGTCTCAAGTCATCATGCATAGCACGTAGAATCCTAACTCAATTATCCGGTTTAATTACTAGCTTATGGGCATCATCTCTATTTTGTCGCCAAAGTCGGTCTTCCACCATAAAGAAAGTCGTTGCATATCGAATGAAGGTGGCATATTCCGTATCCGTAAGGTCTGATGGTCGTTGCAAATCCTGTAGCCACTTCCTAACCTGGTCAACTTGCTGATCTTCTGACTTAGCTTTGGCGCTTCAAGGTACCGCCGAATATGGCAAGTTCTGACTGTCTTCTCACAAGGGTCTTGGTTCCTCGACTATCTTTAGATCATTAGACGGCTTAGCGACGTTATAGATACTGGCTGTGTAAAAAGTCGATGATGCCTGATATGGTCAGGGCTGGTACGGAACAATAGGGTGAAGCCAAGTTAAAACTGGCTGGTCTTTGCAAAGCACCAGAATAGGCAACTGAATGATATGCATAAAACCATGCAATCGATCAATCCAGTCGTCAAATACGTCGTTGTCACTATCGTCTAGTGCTTCATCCTCCAGTTGTCTGGGTCGCCTAGATAATCCGTCCGGCCTGTGGAACACACTTCTGACGTGTACTAACTCAAAGTGAAACATTAATATCGCTACTACCCAGCGGTTCATACTGACCGAAGGTTGAATATCAGGGTTCTGAAGCATTCCTTTGATGTATTGTGTGTCGACCTCAACAATCAGATTTCATACCCCAATGAGGTACATGCGCAGCACCTGAAATGATCGAAACAAGCCATATAACTCTAGCTTGGGCTGACTGTAGCACGGTTCTCAGTCGTTAAGGGTAATCGATCCGAAGCGATTATAGCGCCTGATTTTCCGGTTCGTGCCATCACACTGGCATAAAAAGAAGCCAACGGCAATATATGAAGTGTCAACGGCAAGTATAACGGGATCAGCGGTAGTATAGTCGATGGGCACCAATGGTTTCGCTTCCTGTAGCGCCTTTACTAAGTCTTTCTGGGCATTGATTTGATTGGGTTTGAATTCGAAGGGGACCCCTGAACGGGTTAGGCAATTAAGGGCATTTGCGTGATGTGAAAAATGGTGTATGAACATGCGCAGCACCCCTACAGTGCCCAAGAACACGCGAACTTCCGAGAAGTTATGACAGACCCCCCATTTCTCCAGCAGCGCTAATCGGCTCTCCTCTGGAATCCTGCCTTCTGGTGTGCAAACGTGCCCCAAAATTTTAAACTGCGGCGCACAAAGAACGAGTTTGTGCCCTGAAAACGTCCCACCACAATACTTCATGTGCTGAAGTACTCGGTTAATCAGTTGAAAGAAGTCCCATAGCGCCATACGGATATTAGGATTTTCCGGGTGTACTGCAGGCCTGCCATCCACCAGGCGCCAATCCTTTGGGCCTTTAACTCCTACGTCGTCTATGAAGCTGAGCACATGGTGGGGTATTTTGGGCTGTAGGATAAACGTAATATTGTCGTGAAAGATAGGTACCGAGTTTGTCCATCCCATAGGAAGTGTGACTAGTCTTAGCGCTCCAAATGGCGTTTGAAATGTCGTTAAGTCACGAGAGGAAGGATGGATTAAGCGCTCGTCATAGCCAACGTACAAATCCAGGGTAGCGCCACATATTCTCCCCGTGAAAGATTCAGCGACATGATCGGGAAATGGCGGTACTCCTGAATGATGAATTGTGACTTTGTTTAGCGGTTCTAGGCTGTGGACTATATGTAACTTCCCGTTTTTCTTTAGTACGCAAAACCATCTCGAGCGGTAGGCTGAATTAGAAGGCTCATATACACCTGCCGCTATCTTGGAGCAAATAATTTGGCAGACCTCGGCTTCGATGCCTGGGGGTATGGGTCGGTTATGCTCAGTCCAGGGTACGTGCGGTATTGTCGGTATAACCACTGGTGGAAAGAAGTCAGTTCTAAGTTTACCACGCTCTGAGTCCTCCCATGCAAAAGCCTCATTCTGTTTTTGCATGATGTCAACTAATATGTCCATTTCCTCCATTGAGAGAAAGCCGGTATCGTGGGCGCTAAGAAATAGCGCCTTTTATTCCTCTGTAAATCGTCCTGTTGGTTCGAAGGGTGGTGGATTTGGGTTGAGTTTTGGCAGGGTAGCCAAAGGGTCGCCTATTATTTTTCTTTCGATGCGAAATTCCTCAGGTATGGCGCTCGCTACCAGTTTCATTTTAAGTGCTATGGTTTATATTTCTTCTTGACCTGAACCCCTTTGCGCTTAGGGGTACTATTGTTAGCAAACGTATTATAAATAGAGTCATGGTTTCTAGCGAAACCTGATATCAAAGGTTCCTTAGAGTCAGGAGTAGAAACAAAATAAGTGTCTGTTGAAAGGTTTTCAGTAATATCTGACACAGTGAGGTATAAGTAGGATAACGCTTTGCTAGTAAGCGACGAAGAAGAATTCAAGATTTCATGGGCTAAAGGGGTATGTGATATAAAGTTTACTTGCCCAGTCCGATGGTTATAGTCCAAGATAAGCGCTTCATCTCCATGATCCTCATCACTCATCTCCTCAATGGCGCCAGAAAACACTCGCAAGGATAGTCCAAGATAAGCGCTTCATCTCCATGATCCTCATCACTCATCTCCTCAATGGCGCCAGAAAACACTCGCAAGGGTTGTCACTAACGTAAGGTCGCTTTCTCGGTCCTGGCTTCTGGAATTTCCCCCAGGGAAACGTCGGTACCGTTCTCCTGACGCCTGAATTAGGGTCACTAATAGTTAGCGTCATTTCGTCTTCAGACGTCGTCTTGACTACCGATCGTGCTAAGACGTTGAAGGGCCTTCCTAATAATAAGTCGTATGCAGGCGATCTAAGAATGTGGATTTGAAGGTAAAATGTAAGATTGCCAACAGCACATGGCACATTACGGGCCATTTCCAAGGATCGATCAATAGTGCCGTTAGCGCTTTGCATATTAAGAATGATGGTCGGGTCGTAAATGATGCCAAGCTCGTTAGCAACGTCAGCAGCTATTGAAATAATCTGTGATCTGCTGTCCACAATAGACTCTATCTCGCTTTTTCCATCAACTGTCAACATAATCAAGCAAATCGCGTGAGAGTTTTGGGCTACAGTGAGGACAGCAGGATCGTCGCTAGATCTTAGCGACTTAAGGTAGGTTTTGACTGGGTCAATTGACGTAGCTTCTTTGGGTGGCTTGGCTTCTTCTTTGATTTCCGGTGCTACCGTCTCTGTTATCTACGCAAATCCAGGTAGCGTGTCATCGCATTTGTCCACCGCCGTTACATTGTTAGCTATGTTTCATTGAGGGGTAACCGCTGTACGCATCTGATTCCTGACGTCTGGCGCCACACTGCATAGCTCCCCTACCGACATCGTGACTTGACTTTTCATAATGCGATCGAATACTTGCTTGGATTTTTCTATGTCGTAGATTGGTGCCGTTGGTCGGTAGCCTTCTGCTGGCTTGTCTGGTGCCCCAAAGTTTCGATTGACAGGCAGAGCGTAGTTACCGGCAAGTCCTGAATACGGGTGTAGTGGCAGTTCCGTGCTAACTGGTGCTTTGGCGGTGTTGGAAGCGTCATCGTTAGTTCTAGTATTCAAGGGCTTTGCTGGTGCTGGGTCTGACGTAGCGCCTGAGGGTCTATAGTCTTTCAATGGTTGCTTGCTCTTTTTAATTTCAACTCCGTCAAAAACCTGATTCTTTAGCGACTTCAATTCCCTTTCTAACGTCTCGATCCTTTCCTCTTGTGACAAAGTGGGCCGCTCGTTAACAGCATTAAGCTGGAGCACTTCATGGATTAGCACCTGTTGTGGAGTTGCCTCTGCCTCTGTCGCAGCCGTACTATTGAAGTTGCCCGTCGCTAAGTTCCCAGGGTTTTGTCGGTGCCATTCATCAATTCATCCCTGGAAAGTCTGGTGCTCGGGATATAGAGGGATGTTAGCGCCCGAGGGTAGGATTATTTTACTGTCAGCACTCCGACGCACTCTTCCTTGGCGTAGATACTGTTCGAGGATAGCGCAGTGCCCTCGAGTCATCGTATGTCCCGCCTTGCCACAGAAGTGACAAAGCCCAGGTTGCATATTACCTCGTGGCATGTTAAGGCTAGTCGAGATTAACGTTTCCAATTTGCTCATAACGTTTGCGACGGCTGTGTTGACTGCGTTTTCTAGATCCTCCTTCTTAACAAAGCCTCCCTGGTTGTTAGTCGTGCTAGGCGCTGGTGCCACAACGGGCAGCGCCTTTCCTCCGTTATCAGTACTAGAGGGTCGCTGGAAGGGGATGCCAGTATCCGTGCCTTTCAGTATCCATTTACCTGCTTCAAAAACGTCTTCTATATCGTAGGGTTCCTCTTGGGATGGTGGTCGGACTTAAGAATTTCTAAGCAACGTGCTATTCGAGTCCATAACGATGTCGGAATCCCTTGTTGGAACAGGCGCCGTTCCTTGTTCCTGTAGAGTTTGCCGTTCTGTACTAGCTATTGTGCAATTCGCTGGAAATCTCAATAATAAGTAGATAGTGTGCCTAATGTATAAATGCCCATTGCAAAGGTATCCTGTACCAGTTTCTGGATTTCAAGGACTGTATAGCGCGTGGATTCTTCAGCGCCAGGGTACAGTTTAATGATGTATCCTGTACCAGTTTCTGGATTTCAAGGACTGTATAGCGCGTGGATTCTTCAGCGCCAGGGTACAGTTTAATGATCGCCTTTTTCCATTCCTCGTAGGTAAACGGTCTTGGCACTGCATCTTGTGTTAATCCTTGAAACTCGTCCAGTCCTGTCCAGGATTCTGCGGTATTGTATGAAACGTATCTGGCAGCGTATTCTTTCATTTGTGTGTTGTCGGTGACTCAGCAGTCACGTAATAAATATTCCAATTCTTGGAAATACTGTGTTAGCTTGCGAGGCTTTGTCTTGTCCCATTTTGGCGATGAGAAGTGGTTTCTTGGCGGCATGCGTGGTGTGTTTGCCTGCTCCATATTAGCTGGCGTTGACGTCGTGGTAGGAATAGTGGTGTTAGTGGTAGTTTCACTGGGCGTGGGCATAGTCGGTACTGGCTCGGGTAGTTCTGAATCGCTAGGTTCTGGCGATAATGACCTAGACAGCTCTTCCAAAGGAGTAAGTGGTGTATGGTTTTCACCTGCTAAGTATTCAAACGGTCAGGAAAACGGGAAGAAGCTTTCAGCCAAGCTATCTGGAGCGGCTTCAAGTTCCTGGTCTAAAGTCTGCCTCGGTAGCACGCCTGGTAAATGTGGTGACTCAGTCAATGTTTGTTCAAACGCGCTCTCCAATAGGAGGTGGCGCTGTCGCTGGGCTCGAGTTTCCAGCGGAATTCTGCCTTAATAGAACCCCTTGCGGTGGGCTCCAAAATGATGATGCCAACTGTAGTTGGGTGCGCTGGACGTATATGCAGTACAACGCCGTCTCCAGCGCCTGGCGTACGGGTTTGTGAGGAGTCCCGGCAGGGTCCCGGTGTGCTCGAGCAGAGGTGATAGGGCGATGCGCTAGATGATAGCGCCTTGGGTGCTACCTAGCAAGTGGTAAGCATCGTAGTTTAGAAGAAGTTATAGAGAATAAAACAAATAGCGCAGCATAGCGTGCCTGTAGGTGCACTGTAAACAACGAAGACGGGATAGACAAAGCTAGCGCCAAACTTGGTGACAAAGTCAGGCAATGCTAGCGCAATTTGAACGCTAAGTGTAACTGGGTGCTCAAGAGGTTACGATTTGTTGGTATATACATGGCAAGTAGCTAGTTTTTATACTATGCGCTACGGTATTTCCAAAATAAGTCCAAATAAGTCCATTGACGGTGCTACCAATTAGCACCTTTCTTCGTGGCTGTAGCTAACGGCCACCTGTCAACGGCGACCTGCAGCACATGGGTGACGGCGACCAACGGCGACTCTAAAACTACTTAGAAATGGTACGAGTTTGCTCACTTTTTGATGTAATTTAATTGGCCATGCCATCCCGGGGTATGGTCAGGGAATCCTCAACAGATGCCATGAGCGCTAATTCTGGCGCTAAATATTGTTCCATCTTTTGATAGATTTAAATGTTGGGTCTGCGTGTATCCTGTCTCGTCATCATTGATTCCTTTAGACTTCTGATTGAAGTGCCTCAGTGATTGACAGCGCCACTTGCTAACTCCTTTTGGTATTGATCGGGGTTTGGTCAGAGTCACCTCCCGCCGTTGTGCTAGCGCTATGAGTTCTGAGCCTTCTTGGTCTTCAAAGTAACTGAGTGGAGTGCGCTGAGGGGCTGATACTGGTAATTGTGATGAATGGATAAGTCTTGCCATAGAGCGCCCGCGCTAGGGCTGCTCTGTACCCAAGGCTGGTCGCTAGAGTCTCTAGTGTGTCAAGTGTTGGTCGGCCTATAATGTCCCTTGATGCGCTCAGCCCAAGTAGAAGCCTATCACTGAAAGGTTCAAAAAAGTGAAACAATGTCAAGTTTTGCTTAGCCTTACAGTCACACCAACAGAACCAGATCGATAGTCGATTCTAGTACTACAAAGTATGACAGTAAAATTGGCTCCCTTATGTAAGGCAGCCAGCTGGTATGTACAGTAATAATAAATAATTAATATAATTGTCTATTAATTATTTAACTATACTATGATATGTTACATGCACCATCTACCAATAACACAGCAAAATCCTACATTGCGGTCACTGGCCCAGATGGAAAGGCTTGGTATGTTGACCCTTCCAATAGCCCAACTTCCAGCTCCCATGGAGACAGCTGTGCTCTCAGGCATCACCACCCTCCCTCTGATCGTACCTACATCAAATCTGTCAACGGAGTACTAGGAACACATAGGATTCATGGCATTTGAAGAAGCGCATACCACCATAAACTGGAAAGATCATGCAAAGCCTGTTGAGAACCATATCATAGCAGCTGACATATCTCCTGTCAACTAATCTAAGCACGCTCCCATCTTCTCAGTTGAATCCAAACTGTTCCTGATCAACTCCGGTGCAACGGTGCATATCTCACCGTACCACAATGATTTTCTCACCCTTTGCCCTATTCAGCCCCACACAGTCAAAGGGCTTGGAGGCTCATCTGTGGCCGCTATTGAAGTTGGAAGCATACATATCCATGTTGCAAAAGGGGCTACCATTACTCTCAAAGATGCCTTATACATCTCAAATGCAATGGTCCAACTCATATCTGTCAGTGCACTCGCAAAACAATCCAACATCAGTTCACTGTTTGATGACACATTCATGAAACTTATAGACAAATCCACAGGCACAATCACAGCACAAGGATCTCTCCTCCCCAATTAACAACTCTATGCCTGAAACCTCAACTCCATGCTTACTAGGCATCATGCCTTCATGGCCAGCCAAGCTTCTGACCTTGAAACTTGGCATCACTGTCTCAGGCACAGGTACACCAACTGCCTTCTCATCTAAACCACCAAAGTGCAACTCATGTATTCTTGGTAAACAGACCAAGAATGTGGTCCCTAAGGTGCAGGAGGAGGGGTGGAAGTCGACACAAAAATTAGAGATTGTATGAGTAGATCTTACTGGGCCCCAGGCCATTGTTTCATGGTATGGTTACTTATACATAATGAACCTTGTCAATGACTTCACAAGCAAACATTGGACTATACTGCTCAAGCAAAAGAGTGATGCATTGACACACCTAAGAGCATGGCAGATTGCATGAAAAACAGAGATTCAAGGGAGACTTGGTACATACCACACTGGACATGATGGCGAGCTCATGGGACATAAGATAGAAGCATGGCTTCTCTCTAGGGGATCGGAACACCAATTAGGGGCACTGTACACATCAGGACACATTGGGAGGGATGAACAAATGCATTGAACAATTATGGGAAAGGCCAGGGCTATGCACATTGCAATGGGCTGTCTGCTGAATATGTGAGATGAATTTTACATGACAGCATCACATCTACACAAGAGAACTCTGACAAAATCACTTGCTGGCATCACCCCACATGAAGCATGGACTGGACAGAGACCCAATTACTCATACATGCAAGAAATTGGCTGCAAAGCATTTGTGCTAATTCTTGCCTCTCATAACCCCAAAATATGCCAGATTGATTGAATGTATCCTGATTGGCTACACTCAAAACTCAAAAGTGTACAGATGCTACAACAAGCATACTGGAAAGATTTATGAGACATACCATGTTAGGTTCTGCAACAGTCATGATGGCCATCCAGGTCCATCCATCATACTTGACCGCAGCAATGCCTCAAGAAGCAAACACAATCCTTCCAATATACTGACAACTGAGCCGGTTGAATATGAAGACATGGAAAACACACACTCAGGAGGAGCTCACCCTAAGCTAACGGATGCAGAGCCAAACATGCAGAACAAACAAGTCCAGCAACTACACCAATCAAACTGTGTATCTGTGCCTACTCATAAAGCTAACCTCAACAATCCCACACCATTGCACATGGAATGAGCAGTGCAGGAGTCAAGAGAAGCTGCCAAGCAAGCACATGCCTCATGGGCTGAGAAAAATGCAGCTAGGAATGACGCAGTTGTGGGCGTGCACCCCAATTGAGAGCTAGAGATGGGCACCAATCAGGTATGGGATGTTCCTGACCTTGCCAACATTGTGTCTATGGAAGAGTTAGCCTGTCTGCTGAATGCCATGGAAGAATACCAAAACAACCCACTGTCCTTTAATGCCAGCGACAAACCAAACACATGGGCAGAGGCAAAACTTTCTGGCAACTCAGCCAGGTGGGAAGAGGCCTATTGTGAGAAACTGAGCTCACTCTGTGAAATGGGCATCTATGAACTGGTGCCTCCCTTGTCACTTCTATCAGAAGCAAAGGTGAGAACCAGGCAACCAGTGTTCAAGATCAAACATGACAAAAAAGGAAATGCAGTACATTTCAAAGTCAGACTTGTCTTCTGAGGATATGAGCAAATACACAGATGAGACTACAATAAGACCACCTCACCAATGGCATGCATGGAATTCTGGTGCATCCTCCTGCACCTAGTGGCAACAAAGGGCTGGGATGTGACCCAAATTGATGTCAAAACCACTTTTCTCTATGGCATTCTCCCAGAAGAAGAGACACAGTACATGAAGCAATGTGATGGCTTTGAAGAGGAAGGGAAGAAAGACTGGGTATGGAAATTGGTATGGGGACTCTATGGGATGAAGCAAGCTGGAAGGATATGGAACGCAACTGTGAATGACAAGATGATTAGATGGGGATTCAAAAGACTCACATGCAAATCTTGCATTTATTTTTGAGCCACTGACCAAGGAACAGTTGTTGCTGCTCTACATGTTGACAATTTCTTATTGATCACAAGCAGCAAGGTGGAAAATGAGTGTTTCAAGAATCAGATGAGGAAGGTATGGATTATATCTGACTTAGGGTTACCACGTTTTGTTGTCAGCATAGCCATGGAGTGGGTTTGACAGAACCATGTCATAAAACTATCCCAAAAGGCACTTATTGACAAAATCATCAAAGAGTTTGGTCAGAGCAAGGCAACTCCCCTGTCTCTTCCTATAGATCCTAACTCTAAGCTTTGATGGGTCAACCAGTGCACATTGCCTCCAGAAGAACAACATGTTCTAGAGCAAACCTCATACTGCCAATTAGTTGGATGTCTCCTATACCTCGCGATCTCAACTCACCCTGACATTGCCTTTGGCATTCAACAACTGATGCAGTACCTCAACTCCTATGCTATGCCACACTGGAATGCCGTGATCTGTCTTGTTCACTACCTAATAGGAATAAGGGACCTCCAACTTCATCTTGAGGGAAAGGAACCAATGGTGCTCACTGGGTTTACAGACTCAGACTAGGCAAGTTGCCTTGATACAAGATGAAGTGTGGGTGGTTATGCCTGGGACCTCAGCTCAGGGGTGGTGTCATGGGCAGTCAGGAAACAAAAGACAGTAGCTGCTTTGTCATGTGAAGCAGAATTACGAGAGTGCACAGGAAGGCATATGGTTACAAGCACTCCTACATGACATCGGACTAGACCTCACGGTGCACTTGACAAACATATTCTGCGATAACAATTCTGCCATAGCACTGTTTGAAGACCCGCTTCTGCACGCTCATGTAAAACACATTGATATAAAGTACCACCTCCTCTGTGAACATGTACAATCAAACAAACTATCATTATGGTGAGTCCCCTCGAAAGAAAACACAGCTGACATCTTCACTAAAGCCCTATAAAATGCCACCTTCCAATACCTTTGCCCATGACTGGGTCTACACTAAGCTGCGCCACAATTCCATGCAAGGAGGAGTGTCTGTGAGGAGGAGTGTTGGATATTTCACATATCATACAGTCACTCCAGGGTCACCAGTCAGGGCCACTTTCCATTATCTTCTTTATAATGGCCACTATCACAGTGTGGCCTCCATTGTCACATAGAGACATCACAACGGTACGTGTCATACGTTGTACGGGAGCCCGCTTTGTGCCATACCATACGTGTCCAGCG
>JAMWFC010000053.1:1697018-1759474 GCA_027475525.1 Macrolepiota albuminosa | reverse complement strand
TTTCAGCCCATATTTAAATGTTTATTTTGACTTCTGGTGCATGGTGTGTCCCTGACTGCTGGTACAGCGTCGTATCAGTGGAATATTTCTCATTGGTATTCCTTGTATCTTGCATTAGGTGGGTTCGACTCCCTCTAGTGTATTGAGATCGAACTCAAATATTTTTGACCACACACAGAAGAATAGACTGATGTTTATTTACATTATAGCAATGTAAAGTAAGCATTGGTGGTCTAGTGGAATATTATCCATTGGTCTTTATTATGTCTTGCAGTAGACGGGTTCGATTCCTACTAGTGCATTTTCGTCTCACTGTTTTTAGCTAATTGTTATTTACTACACAGTATGATAAACAAAGTAAGGTCCTAATTTAAACATAGTGACATGATATCTATTTAGACTATAGCAGTGTACAGTAAGCATCGATAATCTAGTGGAATATTATCCATTGGTCTTCATTGTGTGTTGCAGTAGGTGGGTTCGACTCCTGCTTGGTGCAATGAACATTAAAACGTTTGCAATTTTTGACCTGCTTAGCTAATTGTTATTTACTACACAGTATAATAAACAAAGTAAGGTCCTAATTTAAACAGAGTGACATGATATCTATTTAGACTATAGCAGTATACAGTAAGCATTGATGGTCTAGTGGAATATTATCCATTGGTCTTTATTGTGTGTTGCAGTAGGTGGGTTCGACTCCTGCTTAGTGCAATGAACATTAAGACGTTTGCCTTTTTTGGCCTGCTTAGCTAATTGTTATTTACTAAACTGTAAGATAAACAAAGTAAGGTTTTGTCAAGCAATAAATCAAACTTCTTTTGTAACTTAAACAGGGTCACATGATATCTATTTTCAGAACTTGCTTCGTGTAAAGTTCTCGTCTGTTTCTTTAATCCTCCATCCGCCATGTCTAACGAAGAACTCCACCAACGGGTCGTTGACGCGGATGTTCGAGTATTATACCTTGCTCTCAGAGGAGACCTGCGACAACTCAAAGCACAGCAGAAGGACCTGGTAAGATACAAGCACTCCTGCCTAATAGACATGCACTAATAGTTGTCCTGTAGATTGACATGTGGTTCAAGGTTAGAGACGTCAAGGATGACAAGAAACTCCTCCTTGATGCCAGGAGAAGTTTCATCAACGAAGTTATCCCGCTACTCCAGAGCAAGCTTTCTGATGAGGATATGACCAGGCGGTTGAAGGACGCTGCGAAGAAATGGACCCAGAGGAGCGGAAGGGGAGAGGAACCAAGTGGGGGCGAAGAACGACCTGATCCGTCGACCGAGGCCAGTCCGTCGATGGCACCAGCACAAGAAGACCGGATAGGTCATAGGCCAGCAGCAGGAGATTTGTCTGGTCCGTCACCGATTCCGAAGAAGAGAAAACGACAGAAGACCGGATAGGTCATAGGCCAGCAGCAGGAGATTTGTCTGGTCCGTCACCGATTCCGAAGAAGAGAAAACGACCGAGTCCTCCAGCGGCAGGAGATTTGTCTGGTCCGTCGCCAAATCCCAAGAAGCCAAAACAGATGACCTATATTGGTCAACCTCCTCCTGGTACCTATCGTCGACAGAAGGAGCAGGAGGACGAGGATGAGGACAAGGATGAAGAGGAAGAGGAAGAGGAAGAACAAGAGGGCAGAATACCGAAGGGGGAAATTACTGGAGGGATGCTGTTGGGCAGGTATCTGAGGACAGCACCTCGTCGCGAGGGTCAGCACATCAACCCCCCTTGCCAATATTGCGCAAGTAAGCGGCTACAGTGTGTCAGGACAAAGGGCGGCACCGCATGCGATCCCTGCCGGCTCATTCGCAAACAAACATGCAGCCTGACGATTGTCAAGAAAACCATCAAGCCCGGCAACAAGGGAAAGGGGAAAAAATCACTGAGAAAGAAGTCAGTGACGATTATTGAGAGTGATGATGGTATGAAACTCTTTTCCTGCTCAAATAGCTAACCAATAGTTAGCAGATGAACCAACCAGTCCAATCGCGGGACCATCAAAACCGTCCGTCCATCCATCCCAACCGTTGACCTCCAACCGCCCAGCGGACCCTCTTCCGGTCAAGGGAAAGGGCAAGGAGCGGGCAATGGAGTCTAGCCACAGTGAGGACATTGTGGCTGGTGTAATGGCAGGGGTGGAGAGCCGTTTGGACAGGATGGAAAATGGGTTCCAGGAAGCATTGCGGAATGTTGGGGAGCAGGTGCAGGACAGGTTTGTCACGGCTGAGGCGAGCTGGTTACCGCGTATTGAGGACTTCTTCCATCGCTACCAGACTCAGGTCGACACGCTCAGTGGCCGCATAGAAACCCTGCAAACGAATGTTTCTCTTGCGGGTGAGACACTTGAAGACCACGCCGGACGTATCCGTCAGACGGAAGAGCAGATCCGCAATATTTGGGGTGTGGTTGACACTTTGCAGAATCAACTTCACATCTCTACCCGTCCCTCCAGTCCGTCAGCTCAGGATGATGTGGCAGTGCATCCAACAGGGCACAGTGGACTTGGACCCATCGTTGAAGAGGAAGAAACCACTCCTGACCCCATCGCTGACCAATCCCCTGCCACTGCTGACATATCCGTTCCCACTGGTGACACCTCTGCCCTTGCCACTGACCAATCCCATCACGCCGCTGACTTATCCGCTCTCACCGTCGCTCCGTCCCCGCTTCAACAAACATCCTCAGGGACGACTCCCGCATGAACATCTCCGTCACCCCCTCAACCATCTTCCGTCCCAGTCCCTGCCGAGGACCCTCTCCCTGGCCCAAGAGGACGGGCTCGCAGCAACTCCCGAAGTAGTCGGCCGCCGATGCAACGGACCCGATCATCCAGTCGGCTTACTGAGAGACGGAAGGCAACAGAAGAGAAGTGAAGATGGACAATCACATATTTTTTTTTTCATTATGACACACATTCGTACATTTTTGTAACCCTATAGTTTACAAAATGTAATATAACATTCCCCCCTTCCCCACATCAATGACGGCGGACTGGTCGAATGACCTTAGTGCGGCTGCTACTCCTTTTTGCTGGTGTAGACATATCAATGTATCGAGCTGCATCCTCCTGTAACATTTGTGCTTGAGACTTGCGGGGTCGCTTGGAATTTGTTGACAATTGGTTAGGCAATGCCTTGCACTTCTTTTGGTTTTGTAATGCCGGCCTTCCCTCACCTTCAAATTGGTCATTGTCCTCATCTTGAAGAATGTCGAGCACCCTTCTTGACACTCTATATCTAGGGGAACCATCACTAGGGCCATTAATTGGAGGGTCTGGATGGCTCCATCCTCTTTGTTGTAAGAGGTGGATGGTAGTGGCATCTACCACTGCTGTATCATCAACACATCCGTCATGAACGGATTCGTCGAGAGCGGACTCGTCGTGAGCGGAAGCTGATACATTTGGTCGGGATTTGTTGTGAACCGTGGATCTGTTGTGGCGCTGAGGCTGGGGAGTGTGCGGTGAGCGCAAGACAGGAGGTTCCTCCTGTAAGTCAGGCAGTGGTGTGTGTGGTACGCTAGGTGACAGGGGAAGTGTAGGCCTCCATTGCCACTCCAAGTTGGCTGCAGATCCGGTGACTAAAGCGGATCCGCCATCAGCGGCTCCATCATTAGCAATGGTCCTACTGTTGCCATCGACTACCGCAGATCTGGTGACTAAAGCGGATCTGCCATCAGCGGCTCCATCATTAGCAATGGTCCTACTGTTGCCATCGACTACCGCTGATGGTGTTGGCCTCTGTTTCCGATTTTTCCCTCCATTTTTGCGTGTAGCCTTACGTGCTGCTGCTGCTGCCGCATTTTTTTCACGATCAGCTCGGGTGCCGTACTCGGCAGCTACTGGCTGCTTGTGACAGTTGAGATAAACCGTCCAGCGGAAGGTATCACCGGATCCATACTGTCCTTGACGGTCTCTCCAGAAGTTCAGCAGACGCAATAGCTCAGGCCGACCAAGATTATGAGGATCTTGGAATATCAGACCCTCTGGAAGATACCTTGAATGTATGAATTGCTGATCATTGGTTCTCACTGCCTTGTAAGGAGCAGATTCATAACGGTAACCAGACGCAATTTCTGATGGGGTGATCAGATGATGAGCAAAGGTGGAGAAAACTAGGATTCACTGTAATGAGTATTTAGATAGTCCCGGACAAGCATTTCCAATTCTGCCCAAGTTTGAAATATATTTGGTCCTGGATCTGCTGGTAATATTGGGAATCCATCCCTATCCAGATCAAGGATGAGGTCATGGCGTGTAAGGATAGGAGGAGTCAAATCATGGGGTGATTGCATGTTGGACGGCATGTCTCTACCAAGAAGAGCAGACATGTAATCCATCATCTTCTTGTTGAGGTCACTAACAAGGTCAGGAAAGGAGTCTTGAAAGGTAGGTCGGTTAGCATGGGTCAAGTATGACATATTGTCATGATTATAATTGGTGTCAAAATTGTTTAAAGAATGATGGCACCACATACATTCTAATAGTCATGCCTTCATCTGCATACCAACCAACAACAGTCCAACTCAACATGCCCATCTCTCTAAATCAAAGCACATCTGCATCGTCCACACGCTTCAAACCGTGCTTTCAGGCCTTCCTGGAGAGACAACGATTAGAAAGCGGAATCAAGCGGACAGATGTACAACGAATAGAGGACGGATGGGGGACGGAAGCAGTACCAACTTGCGCTGAATTTCTGGCAGATTTCCTTTTTCGCTCCATTCTGCCGCCATCTTCCGTAAACGACTTTCCTCCTGCGGTGTGAGTTGATGCATAACATTTTTGACAGCCACATTATATTGTGCAAATGCATCCAATCCCAAGGCGTTGTGATCCTTACCCCTCAACAAGTTCTGGATCTCCTCGTTTATCTCCTTTGCCATTGTCTGCCGGACAACATCTCGCAGTGAAGTTTTCAGGAGCACCTTTGGATCTTTATGCTGGTAATAAGGGCGCCAGCAATTCTTGATATACTGGACAACCTTCTATTCAAGCAAATGATGTCTAGTTCTTTGCAATGAGTTGCTGTACCTACTTTGATTCTCTCTGCCCACTCTTCCCCTGTCTTTGGCTCTGTCCCCTTAGTGGCCCAGTAGTTGAAAATATCCGTTAGGATTTTATCCTTCAAGATAGCAGTCCGAGCTTGAGGAGTAGTTGAGGAGCGGTAGAGTTCCTTGTATGGTTCAAAGATAGATCTTTCTTCCGCTGTAAATATCGGTTCCACTTGTCTTTTCTTTGGTGAAAATATTGGTTCAGGCGGTTGCAGGAGGGCAGACATGTTTGTAGACAATATAATTTTCTGCAACCACACAGTTCTCAACCGAAGGATCACATGATAAAATATAGATTTTCCGTTCAGTGTCCGTTGATGACAAACGGATTCCGTTTGTCTTCGACAGATAGGGTCCGCTGTCCGCTGGTATCCGGCCCGTCCAAATTGGGGCATATTGCCGATATCGATGAGCGGTCTCATTAGATATCCTGTACAATGGCTAGGTCCTGGCCATAGATATTTTGATCATGAACCTGAACTCTCTAAAGAAACGCAAGCAACCAAAAACAACAGTCATCAGACAAAGGGACCTCATCCCGTTTGCTGAGGAAAGGACACGACTCACTCAGAACACACGAGGGTTGCCAGTCCTCATAACACAACGGCTACCACTGGGTCCCGCTCCCATTGTAACTGGTGCACCATCTGCGGCATTTGCAGATGATGATAACTTTGCACACTTGGACAATAATCCAACGGTAGATGATGTAGATGATACAATGCCCGTATCCATAAGGCATGTAAAGGTGATTTGAATGTATGCTATTATTGAGAGCGAATTATTCAAGTTCATACATAGACACAGGCAGATTATCTTAACGACTTCATCAACCATGTTCCACAGTTGCTCAATGGATTGCTTGGTCGTGAATCAATGGATGACGTTACTGATTACTGACAATATTCTGCTAGACCACAGGACATTCTGTGGATTATACATAAATATCACTCTAGTATTGTGTACTAGGCTACAGCACTTTACTACAGACATTTCAATTAGTTTGGACAGGACTCAGGTCCACTAAGATTAACCGTCCCATTGTTTTGTTCCGTTATGCCACTCTCATGAACGCAAAAAACAACACACTCTTCAACGATTACACAAGGGGGACTCGAACCCTCGAATTGGGCAGTAGAAAGAATATAGACGTAAATAACAATTAGTAAAACAAAGTTATGTCATGTCTAATGATGTGCACGAGTGGGATTCGAACCCGGCTCTTGTGCACAATATGAAATATCAATGTATCAATATTCCATTCGACCACAGGTCCTTACCAAAAATTAGTACAGTTTACATCTAGTGCAGAAATGCAGCAGTATAAAAAGACACCATTATACGTCATTATGGTGGACTAGGGAAGTCTGGACTAGGGGAGTCGAACCTGCCACTCCACACAATACTGAAAATTGAGTGGGTCAGATCAACTACCATAGGCCACTGACAGGCAGGTTTGACCCCCTTCTAAGTAAGCGCCTGTGGTACAATGGAATATTGATAAATTGATATTTCATATTGTGCACAAGAGGTGGGTTCGACTCCTGCTAGTGCATATTAGAGCAGCAGGCCGCTGATGTCCGCTAGCATCATTAATGTGATCCGTTTAAAACTCCAGAGATTTCTGCAGTGGCATGGGTTGATCGTCTTTGCGCATGTGGTCATTCCAGATCTCGTGACTATGCGCAACTTCGGCCAACCCATACCCGCTTCAGTAATTTCTAGCGTTTTTAACGGATCAACTTGATGATGCTAGCGAGTGATGAACGGATATTTTATTAGGGCTTACAGGCCCTATTAAAATATTTGTCACTAGCAGAGTCCAACCCGCCCCTCAATATTCCATTGTCACTATTAGACCCCATTAAGGTGGAGTAGAGGGAGTAGAACCCACCGCTGTACTTCCGCCCCTCAATATTCCATTGTCACTATTAGACCCCATTAAGGTGGAGTAGAGGGAGTAGAACCCACCGCTGTACTTTTCCTCTTTCCTGTATACTTCTATGGTGTAAATAAATATCAGTCTAATATTGTCAATTCAATACAGATGCACCAGTTGCAGTAAAATCTCTATCTGTTCAAATTCTGTATGGGTCCGTTTGTGCACTACATGAACACTGTCCTGACTTGTAGCAAGCGCCTGTGGTACAATGGAATATTCATCAATTGATATTTCATATTGTGCACAAGAAGTGGGTTTGACTCCCACTAGTTCACCTTATATAATAGCAGCAGGCCGCTGACGTCCGCTAGCGTCATGAATTTGATCCGTTGAAAACTCCAAAGATTTCTGCAGCGGCATAAGATGGACGAGTTCGCGCATGTGTTCATTCCAGTGCTCATGACAAGTTGATGATGCACTGTGGCTGACTACCTCTGTGCTGATCTTTGTAAAAAAAGTAGTCAGCCCTGGTGTATCGTCACTTGTCATGAGCGCTGGAACGATCTCATGTGTCAACTCCTCCATCCTATCTCGCTTCAGTAATTCCTAGAGTTTTGGTCAGATCCACTACCACAGGCGCATACTCCAGGTCAGTGCGATGTATATGTAGAGCAAAAATGCACCCATATAAAAACACAGCATTAGTCCCTGTTAAGGTGAAGTAGGAGTAGAACCCACCACTGTACACAATATTGAATATCAATAAATGAATATTCCACTGAACCACTGGGACTGGTTGCACCGCTGATGTCAGCTGGCTCACATGCCGACGTCAGCTACCGTCCGCTACCGTCCACTGGCATGCCAGCAGACAGCGGACACTCACGCACCCTCTTCCGCCCTTCCCCCTCTTTCTCCCCAGTGCCATCCTCTCCACTCCCCACACTACCTCACACGCCACCCCCGTCCACCACATGCACCCCGCTTCCCTCCTCCCCCCTGACCTGACGTCCGACGTCTGCTACGTCCGCTGGGGTACCAGCGGACACCCACGCTCCTCCCCTTCCCCCTTCCCCCTCTTTCTCCCCACCCCCATCCCTCTTCCGCCACCCCCCACGCTCTCCAAGACGCCACCCCATGCGGCGGACACCCACGCACCCCGTTTCCTTCTCTCCCGCCCTGATGCCGGACGATGCCGGACGATGCCAGGGGTTGCCGACGGATTCCCGTGGATTCCGACGGATACCAGCGGATATCCGGCGGATGCCGACGGATGCACGACGGATGCTGACGGATGCCGACGGATGCCAGCGGGTCACGACGGCTGCCGGCGAACTCCGACGGATGCCAGCTGATGGCCAGCTGATGGCTGCTGATGCCAACGCCCCTTTCAGGCCACGAAAACTCTTTTGGGAGGTATGCCACCCCCCTTCCACCTCAAAAAATCCATACAGGAACCTGCGGAAACGTAGGTGGGCGTCCATTCATTGTGTTATCCGACCTTTGAATCTATCCGTTAGTAACGGACCTGTGGTGCAACGGTTAAATGTGTGTTCCGTTGCTGGAGGCTTTCCCAAGGCCGGGGGTTCGATTCCCCCCCACAGGCATACGACGGGCAAGTCGACGTTACCTTTTTTCTTGGTCCAACCAGACCCCGTGGACCTGCGTAGGCCTCTGTGGATGTCCGCTGGTGTCCTGCGCAGGCCTGGGAGGGCCCGTGTAGGTTTGAGTCCGTCGACGTACGTCTGCGTGGATGTCCGCTGGTGGCTTGCATAGGCCTGCGTAGATTTTCAGGGCCCTTTTGTGGACGTACGCTGGCGTCGGGGGTGGGAAAAGGATGGAAGGGGAGACGCGCAGCCTCGAGTTATTGCGGGGAGGAATGGAGAGGGGAGGGAAATGGGGAACCTCGAGGAGGGTTTATTCATGCCATGAAGTCCGCCAATGGAGGAGGTTTTCACTCGTGTGCTGATGCCCGCCGGCGGCCGCTGACGCACATTGACGTCCGCTAGTGTCTGCTGGCATCCGCCGGGCCTGCATGCGCATGTGTGTGCCCGCCTTTTATCGATCCACTGGACCGTGTCATACAGCACATTGTGACACGTCCGCGGCTCTGTATTCTACGGCACTGTGGGGACTGCTCCGCTCCAGTGTAGCGGACTCCGCTGGACACATATGGTACGGCACAAAGCGGGCTCCCGTACAACGTATGACACGTACCGTTGTGATGCCCTACCCTGCCATTGTCTGCAGACATGTATATATATTAGACTTACTACAGACAGAACCCTCAGTCATTTGTTCCAGACTGAGGGGTGCATCATTTATATCTCTTACTAACATACAAATAACTAACTGTACCATAGAATAACACTTACAATTATTCTTAGGTACAAACCAATTCAGTCATTTATACCGGACTGAGGAATAACACTTACAATTATTCCTAGGTCCAACTAGAGAATATCAGTCTGGAGTTTTAACAAAATGGAGGACTTGTGGGATGGTAATCTAAAGGCAATTGCCTCAGAATGTGAGGACATTCAGTTCTTATGAGAGCAACCAGCTTTCTTTCCCAAATGTGACTAGGCATATGATCCTCAAATGCCACAGTAATAGAACAAGTTGGTGGCAGCCACTTGTGCGCAAAATGCACACCAGCAATGGACAAACATTGTCAATGAGTATTGGCTGCCTGCTATGGATGAAGTATCCATGGCATACTTGATTAAACAAGAAGGGAAGATCCTTGTGGCCTGCAAGGCAGCAAGAGTGGTCCTGCCACTAAGGTTGCATGTATCTGATGAAAGCGTGGATTGGATGCTCACAGTGCATGAGCAGTATGAACAGCAGATGCACCCACTTGCTTCTACAGTTGAGGTGCTTCCACCAGTGCAGGAAGAGAAAATGGAAGGTGACAAGTCTTCATGAGGACAACTCAAGTGCCATAGACCCACTGCTAAAGTAGCGGGAATTCCTATCAACAAGTAATATGCCTATTCATAGTCCACTGCGGCATGGCACGGCAGGCGTGACAAGTGATAAACCCCAAATCCTCGTCGAAAAGAGACTCCAACAATTTCTAGGTATTTTGCCCATTCAACTTGGATTGTCTCTAAGTAGGCAAATAAGTTGCACTGAAAAAAGATTACAGGAAAAACTTCGAGAGTTGTAGCTACATCAGAGGGTGTTGACTAGGAGGACCTGTCGAAAATCATGCTCGAACACGCTTCGTGATCTTGAGCGGAAGCTGAGCAATTGGGGAAACAGTGCCTGCATATGGCCCTGTTACCATGACCCTCTCTTCGTACTGTGAACGAGTCTCTCCAGGTGCCAAATCTACGTCAAGGACCCAGTCATGTAAGAAACTTGCTAGGACAGTAATGGCTTCCATAAACGCCAACTTGCGACCGATGCAGGCGCGAGGACCAGCACCAAACATGGGAACTTCGATTTCGGGTATACCGACCCACCTTGATGGCTTGTATTGCTCAGGGTTCTCAAAAATGTAAGGATTGCGGACTACAGAAAGGACGTAAATCGTAGGTGTTCCTGCCTTCAATCCCAATAGTGACTTACAAGTGTTGACTGTATCAATAATGATGCGACTGCCTTTCGGAAGAACAACAACACCTGGAGAAGGTCTTTCAATCTTTATGGTATAATCTTCGGAAACGGTTCGCGCAAGTATGGGCGTAGATGCTGAAGACCCATCAAAAAAGGCGTCTAGCTGTAAATAGAGTTTACAGACGAAACAAACGAACGGCCTCTTGAAAACAGGCTAGTAGGTATGGCATTTCACTTGGATCACGCAAGTCCTAAAACGAGTCAGCCAATTCAGACAAAAAGTAGAGGAATCCCATATACCAGTTGGTTATTAGGACCAAATTGACGGCTGACCTCTGCATAAGCCTTTTCTTGCTCATCTTGATGAATAGCAAGGTACCCAAGGGTAGCAATCATACTGTTCGCTGTGGTCTCTGCGAAATCACATTAGTAAGCGTACGATGAAATTAATAACCTAGAGGAAACCATGGCCAGCAAACAGTATGGTGAAAATGTTCGCAAACTAGGGAAAGAGATTAGGCATCAAGCAGTAATCGAAGTCAACATAGTATTACCACTTCCTTCTCCGAAAGCTTGTACTTGGCGTCCCCCTCAGAAGAAGCAATGAGGCGATGTAATAGGTCTGAATTCCGTACTTCAAATGCGTCCATTTTTCCTTGTTCGATGACTTCTTGACCGATGTGTCGTGTGTGAGATTTTACGAAATCTCCCAGTGCATTCCAAGCGCGGTCGACTTTCTGAAGCCTGTTAAGAGATTTTCCAGCAGGAAACAATAGAAAGCAATGTACGCTAGCGTACGATTTAAAAGGAAGCTTGAGTATCCAATTTGGAAGTAGAAATTTAGCGATAAGAGTCTCGGAGGATAGAGTGACTGCCTGAATGAGATTCGTTTCCTCTGCCTTGCTTGTATTGGAGGTCCATGATACAGGCATACCGAAAGCGCAACGAGCGATAGTCAAGAGGGACAACTGGAAATACGATATGTCAGTCATCCAGCTGGCTCTCTCATAAAATGCTCACCTTGATCATATATTCGTTCAAACAAGGAATACTAACTCTTTGTTGCTCACTCCATCCTTCTTGCTCGATCATTTCCTGGTATAGGTGTGAAGCCGTCTCGCAGACTAATTGGTAACTGAACATCGAGATTAAGTTACTTCTCGATTATAGGTATTGCATCAGATCATACAACTGACGTCTTTGAATTGAAAGCAGGTCCAACAATCCTGCGATGCCGTTTCCATATCTCCCCGCTTGCAGAAGCAACATTGGCACCCCAGAGGCTGTCATTATGCCGTCGGACACGCGATATTAGAATGCTGAAAGCCAGCGCGTACCTGTCCAAAGTGAGATCCAGTGGTTTCGTGAGATTATTCTTAATATCATTCCCCAGTACTTGACGCAAGACATCGACTGAGCAGGTAAAGAAGCACGGTTTTCCCAGGAGTATAGGTATGATCGTGATAATATCATGCGAATGATTAAAATACGCTAAACATGACCGTCAGCTGATCCATATTGAAATGACACCAACCTACCAGTTCTACGTTCGTCCCATTGCCAAGAGATACCGGGATTTATTGAACGGATGCGAGGAAGAAGGGCGGCAAAAGTCGAGGTAGGGGAAATCAAGGGCCTATATCCTTGAACACGTCCAAATTTCTATCCGGCAAATTTATCATGAGGATAGATGAGGTCGAAGATCGATTACAAAAGTCACCTGCAGACTTCGAAGTAATGAATATACATGCACAGATATTGCAGACACCAGGCCAATAAATAGAAAGGACCCTGTCAGGTTGTCGTTCACCGATATCATGAGGAAAGCAGCAGGTAAAGAAAAGTCCTCTCTACATTATAAATATGTCGTCCAAACAGGAGTAACGTGACCATGCCTATTATATGCGAGGGTGTGGGATGAATGAATGAATACAGGGCTAAGAGGCGGAGAACCTGCGAGGAAAGCTCTACCACACATCGCTAAATTACAACATCATTGTCGGAAAAATGTTGTGGACATGATCAGGCCGAATCAGGCCGAATCAGGCCGAATCAGGGACCTTTAGATGGAGTAATAGTTCGATTTGTACTATTCGATCCGCGAATACCTAGTTTGTAACCACATGTAATCTACCAATTTTTCAGTAGTATCAAAAGTGTGACATCCAAGTGAGAAAAATTACAACTAAACACTATACGAGATGACAAAAAGTACAAAAATACGGGCATGGAGAGATGAGATCAGCCGTATGTCTCCGTTGTGGCACATTCCAGAAGATGGATGGATGGATTCTATTTTTACCGCCGGCAAGCCGCTATGCAGGGATAAGAGGCGGGGGTAGAGCTAGTACTGTACTCTACACCGTGTGTTTTGGCTGATGGGCTATCTATCTGCTGTCTTTCTCTCGAACCTGTGTGCGATAGAACTCTCTTCTTGTAGGTTTTGGTGGCTTGTGTGATGGTCTGGGTAACGTCGCGATACATTCCAGAAGAGGAAACGTTCGATTTATTCAATTCAGGCACATCTGCCTAAAACAGGCATATCTGCCTAAAAGGAGACATATGGACTCACTACCCAAAATTTGTTGGGCCATATATAAAATTCTGGAATATGCCACAACGGAGACATACGGCTGATCTCATCTCTCCGGCATGCCCGTATTTTTGTACTTTTTGTCATCTCGTATAGTGTTTAGTTGTAATTTTTCTCACTTGGATGTCATGCTTTTGATAATACTGAAAAATAGGTAGATTACATGTGGTTACAAACTAGGTATTTGCGGATCGAATAGTACAAATTGAACTATTACTCTAACCTTTAGACGGTATTCCTGCCTATATAACTCTTGAAGACATGAATCCAATAGATGTTGAAAAGTCTACGACTCGCCAGGTAACGCTTCCGGATGTCAACAATGCCCAAGTCACTCTCCTAACGGGAACGAGCCTTGCTTTGGTTTTTGGGTAAGGAAACTGGATGGACTTGAAACGGCAATAACCATGCTCAAACTTTTACTCTCTAGGGCTTGTTGCGTTAGACCAGACCATCCTTGCAACAGCCCTGCCAAAGATTGCCTCTAATTTCAATGCCGTTCCTGAGTCATCGTGGATTGCCAGCGGATACTTTCTTCCCCAGGTATGCCACACACAACAGACCAGGTCCTTGATCTTTTCAATATGCCAGCACAGGCAGCTTTATGTTGTTCTTCGGGAATCTCTCGATTGTTCCCACAAAACCAATCCTCTTTTTCTCAATTGTTGCTTTGAAGCTGAAAGTTTACTTTGTGCAGTAGCAACATCTGTGTCTGTTCTCATCCTCGGGCATGCCGTCACGGAATTTGGCGCTTCAGGCTTGTGGGTATCTATTCTGAGTACAATTGGACGGGTGGGTCTGAATAAGCTGATATATTTGATGACGCTAAGTTGTTCCTAGGTTACTACGATGACCCAACGGCCCATTCTTATGGGCCTTTTTGGAGCTCTCTTTGCTGTGGCTTCTGTTGTTGGGCCTCTGATTGGGGGTGCATTTGCAGGTGAGCTTTACAACCCTGCATATCTTCAATTCTTATCAACTGAGTAATTTATTGGTTAGATCATGTTACATGGATGTGTGTACAACTATCCGTCTGTATTATCAACTTGATTGGGTCAAATAATAGGTGGTGTTTTTGTGTGTCACCCTTTATTTTCACTGTAATGAGTTATCTATGACCGTCCTTGTTTAGATATCAACCTTCCTGTGAGTATTGAAAGTTGTCTGTTGCCAGCCAAAATTTCCAATCCAACTAAATTGGCCCAATTTCAATTCTTGCCATCTCAATTTTCCTTCTACCACAGCTAGCTTTATGACAGGAAAGATCTTTATAGCAGAAGTGGCTGAGTATAGACTGAATTGGTATTTTTTTGAGTCTCAATGGTCACTGCACTGTTATTGCCATTGCAGTGGGGTGGTAATACTTAGCCTAGGAGTGATTTTGGTTTAATTGTTTGCTTAGTGAGTACACAGTTCATAGCTAAGAACACATCAAAGTCTATTTATAACTGCACTTCTAGTTTGGTCTGCTTTTGATTGCATTTGTGGCTTGGGAGTTGTTGAGGAATGTGACACATAGCTCTAAATGTCATCTATTACATCATTTTTATCTCATATACACATATGTTTTACTTTTATTTCATTGTGATGTGTTCATTATCTTTTTATGACATAACATATTATATTCACGGCTATAAATACTTTGTGGAGACCTGGAGTCATGTCATCTCTCGACATTGACTCCAGGTATGCCGTTTACTTTATGTATCTGTCACGACCCCTCCCCTCCGGGCCCACCCCGGGACACCCCCAGAACACCATCCGGGACCCTCCCTCCGACCCCGCAGGACACGCCCCGCCAT
Source organism: Macrolepiota albuminosa (assembly GCA_027475525.1). Taxonomy (NCBI): domain Eukaryota; kingdom Fungi; phylum Basidiomycota; class Agaricomycetes; order Agaricales; family Agaricaceae; genus Macrolepiota; species Macrolepiota albuminosa. Next base: position 1,744,572 of record JAMWFC010000053.1, on the reverse strand, counting down.
CACGACCACCGACACCGCCATCACGCGCAGCAAGGACCGCCATCAGCCACTGCCAGCCCCGATCAACAATTGGATCACGTGACTCATTTCCGGCTATCACGCATCACACATCACAGCTCCCTCTGCGCCAATTGATCGCGCACTCCACACGTGCAATCCCAGTATACAGTCTCTGCCGCTACTCAATGACCCCCGGAGCCCATCCCAGACACCCCAGAACCCCGAGACCCGGTCCCGTAGTACTTATAGCATAGTTCCCTGTTGTATTCGCTAGTCTTGATATTACACTGCTTATACTGTTTTCACTTGGTTACTTGAATTGTTGTGTGCCCCCTATTTGACTGGTACGCATTGACTGGCACGCTTGACTAGCACGCTTGGATAATCGCGTGCTCTAAGACTGGTACGCATTTTGCGACTTTAATTTACTAACTTGGTCTCGTCTTAGAACCTCCGGTTCACGACTCGACCCCCACCCGAATTCTCCAACTACCTACCACCCAAAACCCCCAGACCAAGTCCCCTCTCCCAGGATTCCCCTGTCCACGTCTTGAACCCCGGAGTCCTAGCCCCAGAGTTCCAGACACCCAAGTATCCGTGGGTCAAGTCTGCATTGTAAGGGCGATTGCTTTCCCAGAAAGCCCCTGACTCAGCGGAACCTGATATAATATCAAGACTCCCTCCTTACACCGTTCTTGATGGCTATGTATACTCACACTTACTACCCCACGGGCTACCAGACCAACCCCTACGGATGCCCGGTACCTGATCATTACTCCGCACAGACCCCCCGCCCCGTCTATCTGCCCCTCCCGTACGAACCCCCGTACCTCCACTGCCATTGGGCCCCCAACCCATCCCTCTATGATCTGGGGCCCTCAGCCAGCTGGGCCCCTCCGCCCAACTTAGCCATGGCACGACCCGTGGAGGTCCCCTCGTACCGGAGCATCTCCGGGGGCCTGCCGGAGACCCTGCCAGTACCCAGTGGACCTCGCCCGATTCCCCCCAGCGAGGGCCCCTTTGCACCCACCCCCTACTACGGCTACCAGCGCCCCGTTCCCCAACCCCAAGAACCCCGAGGACCCCCTACCCCGACTACCCCTCTCGTCACTACCCGGCCGCCGCTCCACCTGCTTGAACGCCTCCCTCGCCAATGGGACAACGACGCCTCGAGGAGTATGAACGGCAACAGGACAAAGTACTCCGCTCACTCAGGATCACGCCGGAGGACTTTGCTCAACGGACAAGGGCGCTGCTCACGGAATTCAGGCACGACGACTTCGAAGGCACTCCGGAGGAATGGGCTCATTGCTTGGTCGGACAAGGGCGCTGCTCACGGAATTCAGGCACGACGACTTCGAAGGCACTCCGGAGGAATGGGCTCATTGCTTGGTCGAATTCGGGGATCGCCTCATGTGAGGAGAACTCCTGGAGCAAACTATGGTAAAGTATAGGCGCAATACAATCCTCCGAGAAGAATTGCAGCAGCTGCTTGATGAAGTCCACGCGTCCTCCTCCCCTCGACCCCTCAACGACTCCACGGACCCAGGTCACTCAATTCACGTTCGACGGAAACCCCCGGAGCCGGCCCTGGCAGCCCTGGCAGCCCCCGCGGCCCCCACTCTGAAACAACGACAACGGGAAGAGCAACAAAACGCCTCAGCCATATTGCGGTCCCTCAACCTGACTGGAGGGCTATTCGATCAGCCTGCTGCCCGCACGGTAGGCTTGTCAACTCGCCGTAGGGCTAACTCAGTTCCTAGCACCTTCGAGACCTGGAGACAGCCCCTGAGACCCCTGGAACCTCTCCCACGAATGAACAATGCCCGACCCCTGGCCCTGGCGAACCCTGGTAGACCCCATGCAGACACCACTAGCACGGAAGACACGCTGTGCTACATCGACAAGCTCACGTGCGGCAACAACAAACCACGTCCTGCGCCCGTGCCCGCGCTGGTACCGCCCCCTACGTCAGCCCCGGCCCCTCCGGAGCCCAACTTCTGCCGTGACCCCCCGCCCCACTTCGATCTGCGGAACACCCCACGGCCTCCGATGCAAGCACGACCCTCCCAGGTTGAACGTCCCCTGCGCAACCCAGCACCCGACCCGACACCACCGAACCCTCCCCGACCGCCTCCGCCACCTTTAGCCAAACCTCGAGGACGACCCCCAGGCCCCCCGCCTCCGCCAGTCCCTGCGTGGAGACCCGGGCCTCCTCCTGGCAGGAACGAACCCCCCTGGGACAACGGACCTCCTGGGTGCGGACCCCCAGGTGAGCCACCCGGAGGAGGCCCTCCAGGCGGGTGGGGTCCTGCCCTCGGTGCCTTTCCCCCACAAGGAGGGGGGAGTAATCATTACTACTACTACTACAATGCCGGCCCTTCCCCCCGCAACACCGCCGGACTGGACAACGTTCACGACGCTCTTGCCCATGAAGGACGTTTGGACATTCAGAGACCCGATGCATTCACGGGCCGGGACCCCTGAAAATGGCGTACATTCCTCACTCAGTGTTGTAATACGTTTCAGGCGAAACCACTCACGTTTCAGGTTGACAGCTCCCGAGTGGCCTTTGCCGCCTCGTACCTCCAGGGGATCGCCTTCGACCACTACACGGCCCTCATCCAGTTTGACCCCAACAGCCCGGCACTCGCCCGCTGGCAAGCCTTTGTCGACGAGTTCTCCGGGAAGTTCGGGATCTATGACACCGTGGCCGAGGCCGAGGACAACCTCTTCAACCTCTGGATGCGCTCAGAAGAACGTTTCACTACCTTCATCGTACGTTTTGAGAAGGAAGCTTACGAGACAGGTTGGAACTACAGCGCCCTCCAGTACGCCCTCCGCCGCGCCCTGCCACAACGTATCAAGGATGTTCTCCAACTCGCCCCAAAACAACCCTCCTACGATGGATACAAGGCCCTCGTCATGCAGATTGACCAACGCTACTGGGAGGACCGCAGCGAGTACTCGAACTCCCGACCCCCCTGGAACCCTAGGGGAGGACCCCCTTGGCCCTCTGGCAAAAGGAAGACCGCAGCGAGTACTCGAACTCCCGACCCCCCTGGAACCCTAGGGGAGGACCCCCTTGGCCCTCTGGCAAAACCCCCAACCTCCAAAGTCGGAACCCCGGTCCCCCCGTGTTCCCTGGCGGCCGACCCCCAGTGAGTCGCGGCCCGCCCAATGCTAACCCTGGCAGCGGCGTCCGCCCCCAGGCCCAACTCAACGCCGCCGTGGCCGCCCACGACCCGGGCAACGTGCCAAGCCCCGAGGAACCCCCGGAAGACCCCGAAGACTTTGACTTCAACGATGAACGGGACGAGGAGGCCCTCCAGGCCAACCGGCTTCAAAAGAAGAGGCGACCCTGGATTGAGGTCCTGATGGATGTGCAGGAACGACGGAGAAGGGAGGGTGTCTGCATACTCTGCGGTGAGAAAAACCACTTCATCTCCGAGTGCCCCCAACGACAGGTCATGGGACGTGCCACCTGGACCTTCGAAGAGGAGGACGCCACTTATGAGTATTTGGAAAACGACCCGGCGATTTAGACCTGGAAGATGCCCTAAATCGCGGAATCGACCCCAACGTCTTCTCCGCCCCAGCCTCGCATCTTCACTCCACGACACTCGTACAGGACACCCTCACGGCTTACCTACCCTCCCACTCCTCGCACTCTCTTCTCCTCAAAACCCGCCTCACCCCCTCTGGAACCCCCCTCAACACCCTCGTTGACAGTGGTGCCACCGACAACTTCATCTCCTCAAAACCCGCCTCACCCCCTCTGGAACCCCCCTCAACACCCTCGTTGACAGTGGTGCCACCGACAACTTCATTGATGAAGCATGGTCCACCTTCACCCTGGAACCCGCTCAGCGACTCCCGGTCCCGGTACAACTCTGCCTCTTCGACGGAGACGCCTCCACGGCAGGAGACATCACTCACTTCGTGCGTATGCCCGTTACTTTTGCCAACGGACAGACTCACACCCTCTGGATATTGATAACCAAGCTCCACCCTTCTGCACCCCTGGTCCTAGGGCTCCCGTGGCTCCGAGACACCAATCCCCGCATTGATTGGCAACATCTTACCCTTTGCCTGACCCGGGACCCAACGCCCGACGACCAGCAACTTCCAGAGGTCCCACTTGGGACGCATGACCCTGGACAATGACTACGAGTTCACCTCCGACTTCCTGGTCACGCGACTTCACGAATCGACCCCGATGGTGCTGGGACTACCCTGGCTGCATGACACAAACCCCAACATCGATTGGAGGACGCTCACCATGACCTTCCCAGGACCCGAAAACCGCCCCTCGACCGCCGTGCATCTCTGGGCCCTAGGAAACGACCCAACGCCCGACACCCCTGGGACGACTGCCGCGCCCCCCATGCCCGTCTGAGACCGCAAGGCCCCTGATCGACCCCCAAACATTCCTCGGAACAAGTACAAAGGGCCGAACTACCCCTGCCGGTCTCAGACACGCGTCACACCCGCTCTGGCCGATGCTTCCGCGACACCGATTGACCTGAGCGCACTCAACATTAGGATCATTGAGGCCGCCCCCTTCGCCTGCCTCATGAAGGATGGAACTCCCACGTTTCAGCTGCACACCTCGCCTTCTCTCCCGGAAGAACACCTATGAGGGGACGCTATCCCCCCGGAAAAAAAGACCGAGGAACAGATGCTCCAAGAAGTAGTTCCCCCGGAGTATCACGAGCTCACTGACGTATTCTCCGAAGGAGACGCCAAGGAGATTCCCCCTCACCACCCCTATGACCACACTATCGACCTCAAGGAAGGAGCTGCCCCCCCTTTCGGCAAGGTATACAACATGTCGGAAGTCGAACTCCGGGCCCTCAAGGACTACCTCGACGAAATGCTCGGTAAGGGATTCATCTGGCCCTCTGCCTCCGCCGCCGGAGCTCCGGTTCTATTCGCCAAGAAGAAGGACGGCTCGCTCTGACTCTGCGTTGACTACCGGGGACTCAATAAGATCACCAAGAAGAACCGCTACCCACTCCCGCTCATCAGCAATCTGGTCAATTGGCTCCACAGTGCCAAGGTTTACACAAAGATTGACCTTTGCTCTGGTTACAACAACGTCCGCATTGCCCTGGGACACAAGTGGAAAACCGCGTTCTGCACGCGGTATGGTCTGTTTGAGTATCTTGTGATGCCTTTCGGAATGACTAACTCTCCCATCACGTTCCAATACTTCATGAACGACATCTTCCATGACATGAGCAACGTCTTTGTGATAGTCTACCTGGACAACATACTCATCTACTCCGACTCGAGGGAGGACCACCAGAAACATGTCCTCGAACGCCTCCGGGAGCACAACCTCCACGCCAAGCCCAAGAAGTGTTCATTCCACATGGAAGAGGTTGAGTATCTTGGCGTCATAGTATTCCCAAACAGCGTTTGCATGGATCCCCACAAGGTCGAGGCCATCGTCAACTAGCCACAACCCCGGAATGTGAAGGAAGTACAGTCCTTCTTGGGTTTCGCTAACTTCTACCGGAGGTTTATAAACAACTACTCCGGTATCACGAAACCCCTCAACCGGCTCATGCGCAAGGACGTCACCTGGAACTGGGACAGTAAGTGCCAGAGCGTCTTTAACCTGCTCAAGGAGGCTTTCACAGCCGCCCCCATACTCCGGCACTACGACTCGACCCTCTCGATTATCCTAGAATGCGACGCCTCCGACTATACAATTGCCGGTATTCTCTCACAGATGGAATCTGACGGTGGGGAGCCCCGGCCAGTCGCCTATTGACGCCGAGCTCAACTACAACATCTACGACAAGGAGCTCCTCACCATCATCAAAGCCTTCAAACAATGGCGAGCATACCTTGAGGGAGCCCGGCACCAGATTCAGGTCTACTCAGATCACAACAACCTGCAGTACTTCACCACAACCAAGCAACTGAGTTGACAGCAGGCCCGATGGTCCAAGGTTCTCTCGAAATACAACTTCACGATCCAGTACCGCCCGGGACGACTCGGAGCTAAACCCGATGCCCTCACCCATCGACCGGACGTCTATTCCAAGAAGTCATTTGAGGCCGAACGCAATGCGTTCAATCATCACGTGGTGATCCCTCCCAAACATCTGAATGCCGTACTAATCTTAAATGACGAAGAGACCCTGAACCAGATCCGCCATGCCCCCTGAGACAAGTACTTCACCGACCACGACCCCCACAACCTCCCGACGGAACTGACTGGGACCCCGCCTTCTCCTTGTCCCCCAACAAAAAACTCCTCCTCCAGGACAGCTGCATCTACGTCCCGGATCACGCCCAACTCCGCTACAATGTCCTCTGTCAACACCATGACCACAAGCTCTGGGGACATCCTGGAATACGTAAGACCCTCCAGCTTATCTCCCGGACTTACTTTTGGCCAGGGTTGAAGAAGGACGTGACCCGTTACATTCGATCATGCAAACCCTGCCTCCAGGCCAAGGTCCCCCGACACCAACCCTACGGACTCCTGAAACCCCTGCCGGTCGGGCGACGCCCCTGGTCCTCCATATCCCTGGACCACATCGTTGAACTCCCAGAATCTGAAGGGTTCGATGCCATTCTTGTCGTTGTGTGCAGGCTAACCAAACAGGGCATCTTCTTACCCTGCCACACCACGGACACCGCCCCGGACTTTGCCCGGCTGTTCCTCGAGCACGTCTTTGCCAAACATGGACTCCCAGACGACATCGTCTCCGACCGTGGCCCCCTCTTTGTGTCCAAGTTTTGGACTTCCCTGTGTAAGGCACTTGAAGTAAAGACTAACCTCTCTACCGCCTACCACCCCGAAACCGACGGCCAAACCAAAAGGGTCAACCAATCTCTCGAGCAGTACCTCCGACTGTACGTCAACTACTTGCAGGACGACTGGCGCGCCAAGCTTCCCCTGGCCGAGTTCACCTACAACAACACGCCGCACTCTGCCACCGGGGTATCCCCCTTTTTTGCCAACAAGAGATACCACCCTCGACTGACACTCTCGCTCCGGGACATATCATCGCTCGCCGCCCATGAGGTCGCCCAGGATCTCCAATCCCTTCACAAGTTTCTCTGGGAAGAGATCAACACTGCGAACTGGGCCTATGCAAAACACGCCGACCGGAAACGGGAAGACACCCCCGACTGGACCCCCGGGACAAAGGTATGGTTAGACCGACGCCACCTCCGCACCCGCCAGCCCTCCCCAAAACTTGATCACAAGCGCCTCGGCCTGTTCAAGATATTGAAGAAGGTCTCATCCCACGCCTACAAGATCGAGCTTCCCCCAGGACTAAAAGGTCTGCACTCAGTATTCCACGTCCGCCTCCTGGAACGACACCTCCCGGATCCCTTCTCTGAACGACGCCCCAAGCCCCCTCCCCCGGTCGAGGTCGAGGATGAATACCACTACGAGGTTGAAGACATCCTTGACTCCCAGAATATTTGTGGACGACCCCACTTCCTTGTACAGTGGAAGGGATATGGCCCGGAAGACGACACTTGGGAACTGCGCCAAAACCTCGAAGGCACCCTCGACAAACTCCGGGACTTCCAACAACGGCACTTGGGAAACAACCTTCCCGGGCACAGGACTCACAGACGGCAGTAGTGGGCGTAACCCCCACCTCTGGGCTCAGTAGGGATTCAACTCCCATGTATACTTTCTGCTCTCCCTTTCTAGATCTTACTCTCTTTTAGTACCTTTTCATAGTGGTGTCCCGGAACCTGGGCAAGGTGCTCTTTCAGTCTTCTTTCGCCCCTTACATCACCCTTTGCCCTGGGAGACCAAGTATATACATTTTATTATAAGTACAATATTCTACAGACCCACAGACGAGCAAAGACAAGAACGAACAAAAACTACCACCCCCCGCTCCCTCCCTCCCCAGGCCAGCCTCAAAACCCCTCCCCCATCCTCTCTGGACCGTGCTCCCACAATACTTCCTCGGCCAACTGCTTCCAGGACGGGAGAGACTCACTCTCGTCCAGAACTCTCTTGAACCAGAAGCTGGGGGCGGGCACGTTCCTCCGCCGGTGTGCTGACACCACCCGCCCGAGCAAGTCGAGGCTCCGCTCTACCCCGGGAGTCATCACCTCAGGGCGCTGCCCCTCTTGCAGCGCCACGAGTGCCGTGGCCACCCCATCCAAGAGCAAGCGGTGCTCTCGGGCCCAGCCTGAGAATGTCAGTAGGAGATCAAGTCTGAGGAGAAGGGGACTCACTTAATGAGGCCATGCGGGCCACCACCATGTCCCGGCGCAGGGCCTCCGCCAACTCCTCACTCCCCAGGAGCCCCACTCCTTGCCCAAGCCTCGCCCTCAGAGCCTCTAGCTCAGCCTCCGCTTCCCCCCGGGTGACCCTGGCCTCCTCCAGGCCCTGGATCATCTCCTCCCGACCCTCCTCCAGACCCCTCCCGGCCGCCACCTCCCCCCTCATCCCCTCCTCGTGAATCCCCTGCTCCCGCCCAGCCCGCTCCTGCAGAACCTCGACATCATGGGCTAGGAGTCCCCTGGACAAGGGGGAGAACTCCACGGGAGATAGACGAGGGGGGGAGACCGGGCATAGGGTCCTCAGAGGCAGGCGCGCCCTCTTGGATGGGCCCAGGAAGGGACTAGGTGACGCCCACCTCTTCTCCTTGTCGGGGCACCTCCCGCAACCCTCGTGACTGCCGGTCCTGGCCCGGGTCACCTGACGGGTGATCAGGACCATGGGCCGCCCCCGGCCCCCCACCCAAATGGCCCCTCGGCCCCCCCAACCCCCCACTGGGCGCCTCTGCGGATGCTGCGGGCACCTCCCCCACCGGCTCCACCACCCAATCCCGCTCCTTGACTCCCATCCTCCGAGTAACCCCAGCCAGCGGCCACCCCTGCTCCCAGGAGACACACCGCGCCTTCCACAGCGCTGACATGGAGCACCGCTCATGGTTGAGACGGCAGGCCTCGCAGATGGACGTATCTCGGCAGGACAAGGGGCCCGGAACCTTGAATAGGCAAGGCACCACGCGCTAGGCGCAGTGCAAGCACTGCACCAAAGTCAGCAGAAAGACCAAGAGGTAGGAGCCCACTCACCGGTCCATTGCTCACGCACCAAGTGTGGGCAGGCAGATCCCGGAGCCTCTCTAGGGCCTTCCTGAACAGCTCCTGCGTCACGGCCGCCCACGCAACGCGTTGATCTTCCAGGACCTCTGCAACGGTCCCCACCGCCATCCCGGAGCGACGGAAACGGGGGGCAGGCAGCCTAGAGTGGGGAGGGGGGTGCGGACGGGGAGGGCGGACAGTCATCTGCATAAAGGTAGGTGCGGGATGACTCGGGCGGGACTCTGGGAGGGCACTAGGGCCCGCCTTGGGAGCAGACTCCGGGTGCCGACTGGGACCCGCTTCTGGGGCAGGATTACTGAGTTGTTCTGGAATAGGAAGGTCAGCTGAGACAGGCAGACGACACGGGAAGCACTCACATTGCTGGACAAGCTCCGCCACACGCTCCCGGTCAAGGCGGGCTCGGTATCACGCGTCCTGGGCCTCCCAGGCCATGAGGGGCATGACCTCGTTAGTGTGTGGGGGCGTCGGGGAATGTGGTGGCGTACGCGACATGTTTGAACTTGACGGTAAAATTTTTTTGATACGTGGCAAGTCAGGTGCCGGATCCCACAGTTGAACCCTGGTCCGACCAACTGGCTATGCGCGCCTCAGAGGGTCTCGGCGCTGAAGGAGGGGTGATGTCACGACCCCTCCCCTCTGGGCCCACCCCGGGACACCCCCGGAACACCATCCAGGACCCTCCCTCTGACCCCACAGGACACGCCCCACCATCATGACCACCGACACCGCCATCACACGCATCAAGGACCGCCAGCCCCGATCAACGATCGGATCACGCGACTCATTTCCAGCTATCACACATCACGCATCACAGCTCCCTCTGTGCCAATTGATCGTGCGCCCCACACGTGCGATCCCGGTATACAGTCCCTGCTGCTACTCAATGACCCCTGGAGCCCATCCCAGACACCCCGGAACCCCAAGACCCGGTCCCGTAGTACTTATAGCATAGTTCCCTGTTGTATTTACTAGTCTTGATATTACACTGCTTATACTGTTTTCACTTGGTTACTTGAATTGTTGCGTGCCCCCTATTTGACTGGTACGCATTGACTGGCACGCTTGACTGGCATGCTTGGATAATCACGTGCTCTAAGACTGGTACGCACTTCGCGACTTTAATTTACTAACTTGGTCTCGTCTTAGAACCTCCGGTTCACGAGCGTGCTCTAAGACTGGTACGCACTTCGCGACTTTAATTTACTAACTTGGTCTCGTCTTAGAACCTCCGGTTCACGACTCGACCCCCACCCGAATTCCCCAACTACCTACCACCCAAAACCCCTGGACCAAGTCTCCTCTTCAGGGATTCCCCTGTCCGCGTCTTGAACCCCGGAGTCCTAGCCCCGGAGTTCCAGACACCCGAGTATCCATGGGTCAAGTCCGCATTGTAAGGGTGATTGCTTTCCCAGAAAGCCCCCGACTCAGCGGAACCTGACAGTATCTCATATTACTTGTACTTATACACGTTATCTCTTGACATTGACTCCAGTTTATAACTATATTGTCTACTGTACATGAATATATCATCGTTACGCTATCATGCTGTGACAGGTTATGGGCCCTGCCATTGTGAATGAGACCAGCACTTCCGAAACATTACAGTTTTCGAAATTTAATGGTACAAACTACTATACCTGGTCCGATAATATGAAGTCAGCTTTGCAGGCTAAAGCCTTGTGGGGTGTAGTATCCAGAAGAGAACCTTGTCCTCCAAAACACCCACTGAGTACACTGACCTCATGACCACTACGTGCCCTACCAATGATCAGCTCTCTCAAGTCATCTACAAAGAGGTATCCAACTTGATGAAGGCACTACAATCCAAGGATTTTACAACCTGGCAGTCTGCTCATGATAAGTATGAGCACTGGCTCAATAAGAATGACTTGGCCATGGGATTAATTTGTAACGCTATTGAATACACCCAGCACAAGACTATAGTCAATCTTGACACTTCCCAAAAGATTTGGGAACACATGAGGAAGAATTATATTGACCAGCAGAGTGGTATCAATATTTACTACTACTATCAGCAGCTATATATGAAAAGATGGGATGGTAACTCACCCTTGTCTGATCACCTTGGGTTCTATATGAGTATTCATTACTGCTTTATCGAGGCAGGTCATGACATTGATGACTATACTATCTTAAATGCCATGCTTCTCTCATTACCTCGTACTCCAACTTGGGAGGTCGTTAAACAAAATCTATTGTCTCATGGTACTTCACTTATCCTTGAAACTATAACTATGGAATTATTATCTGTGCACAACAGAATAATCCTCAAAAACAATTCTACAAATAAAATGTTGGCATTCCTATCCACTAGGAACAACAATTTGAGTGGGAGTAGAGTGAAGTTTAACCAAAAAAAAGTATCTAGGATCAAACACCAGCCAAAATCTGATGACGTCTGCCACAATTGTGGAGAGAAAGAACATTGGAGTCTGAAGTGTCTGAAGCCCAAATTGCCTAGGAGCTCCAGAAGCACGAATATATCTGTATCCACGCTTGAGCCCAGAGCATGAGAGGTCGGAAAGGTACTCATGGCTACATATGATGGTATGCCCACAGGATTGCTCCTCAATAGCGCCACATCATGCCACATGGTGGCTGATTTGGGCTACTATATTAACTATCAAGGGATCAGGAATCAGTACATCTCTGTAGGTGGCATAAACGTGTTGCCTGTTACTGGAAAAGGAACTATCACGTTCTGAACATACCTTCCATCAGGGACTAACAACATACAGCTGTATGACGTATTGCACATCCCTACTCTTGGAGCTAACCTTATAAGTCTTGGGTTATTGCAAAGAGCTGGTGCCACAATCAATGGACTCCCCTACAGCATCAGTCTATCATGGGATAATCAAGAGTTTCTGCATGCAAACCTTATAGAATCCTACAGAACACTTTATCGCATCAAAATTATGACCATGGGCATAACAGACAACCATGGTTGCTTTTATTGTGAGCGAATCTATAATGCGTCTGTGGCACCAACAACTGGGTCACATTAGCCTATGTGCTATCAAACATATGATAGATCAACAGCTTGTTACAAGAATAAAGATAAAATTACCTCAGAAGTTTGATAGGCTTTGCAGCGGTTGTGCGGAAGGAAAGTCCTCTAGACCTCCTTTGCCTGATACCAGCAAAATGAAATATGAATTAAACAAATTACTTGTTATGGACCTGACAGGACCAATGAGTGTACCTACCTGAGATGGCAATTGATATGCCATGGTCACGATTGAAGCCAGCAAATGTTTTCCCTCTAGTAGACTTCTAAAAGGAAAAAAAGAGGTAAATGATGCTGTACGGGAAACAACAGCTTTATATGAACATAGTGGAGGCAAGTTTGTCAAAATTATACAGACCAATAATAGAAACGAGTTCATTAATTCAACTGTACAAAAGTTCTGCACATTGAATGGTATCTGGCATCAAACAACAAACCTGTATCAACCTCAGCAAAACGGCATAGCTGAGCACGCCATTGCCATTATAATGGAGATGGTTAGATCACAGTGCAAAGATGGACTTACGGTACTGGGGTGAAGCCTTCATGTATGTGGTATACATTTGATCTATTATGCCAACTTCTGCTCTGCAAGGAAAAATTCCCTTTACCAAATGCTATGGTTGAAAACCTCATTTAGTGCACCTTTAAATCTTTGGATTGTTGGGATGGGCACATGTTCCAAAGGAGGTATGCCAAGGGAAGTTAGAATCCTGTGCTGTACATGTTTGCATGCTAGGCTGGTGGGCAGATGAGATGAAAGGATACAGGCTTGAGGATCTGGAGAATGGTAAACTCATTACTTCTAGGGATGTTGAATTCTACAAAGATGATACTCTGAGCAAGCTTCCACATCTAGATCTTGGTTGGACTCACTCAGTCAACCATGGAAGAAATTAATGAATTTATTAATATGGCCACGTACCCTGAGACTGAAGAAACCAGACAGGTCTCTATATATAACCCCTCTTCCAAACCTGAGGTTGAAGCCCAGTTGGAAGACCTGCGACCTCAGATGACAAGTCAGTCAGCACTCCAACAGAAGAACTGAGGTACTCCTCACCTGCACCTTATTCTACTACAGCTCATATTCAGACATCTTCAAATCCGCCTCCAGCACCTTGAAAAAGTACAAAATGGAAAGATCTACCCCAGCATAAACTCTTTACATGACTAAAAAGGCTTCCCACTTGATATTGGCAAGACAAAAACAATAATGAGTCTGATAGCCATATGGCCTTTGTCACAGTCTCTGGCTCTAGTATCAAAACCGCTTTGTTGTCTGCCGATGCCAACAAATGGTGAGAAGCCATCAAAAATGAATATAACCAGCTTGTTAAAAGGGGAGTGTTTATTGAGGTAGATGACTTACCTCCAGGGAAGAAAGCTGTGGGAAGCAAAATTGTCCTAAAAGAAAAATTAGACAAAGATGAAAATCATGCAAAATACAAGGCATGTATTGTGGCCCAGGGGTTCTTTCAAGTCCATGGTGTTGACTATGATGAAACATTCTTGTTAGTCATGAAATTTACAATGCTTTGTATATTCCTTACATTAGCAGCAATGCTGGATTTTGAAATTCATCAGATTGATGTGATCAGAGCATATCTGGAGGGAAAGCTTGACAAGGATATATATATGAAAGCACCTTGAGGAGTAGGGCGATCGCCATACTGGAAGCTTGTCAAGGCCATTTATGGACTAAAGCAAGCAGGAAGAAAGTGGAAGGAGAAATTATACAAAGTCTTATTAAGTCTTGGCTTCTCACCTTCTCACACTGGTGATTGCCTTTATATCTTCTGAGAGAAAAATGAAATAATCTTAATTGTTATAGTCTATGTGGACAATATGATCATAGCAGGACAAGATCTTGTTTGTATTGTCTCATTCAAAAGGGACATTGACAAACGTTTCAAGATTACTGATTTGGGTGAAATCCATTATATTCTGGGTCTTCAAATCAGACAAAATTGTGCTAATCACACCATTTATTTGAATCAGTCACTTTATATTAGTTTGATTCTCGACCAATTTGAAATGTTGACATGTCATCCTGTGTCAACTCCTCTGATCACTAATCACAATCTATTGCTTGTTCAGAGTCCCAATACAGACGATAAATAAAAGGATTATCAACAATACTCTAACAGAGTTAACTACTTGTCATTTATCAGATCTTTGCTCTACGCCATGCAGACATGTCCTGACATACAATTTGTGGTTAATCTATTGGCCTGTTTCTCCAATAATCTAGATATTCCTCATTTTGCTGCATGCAAGCAAGTTTTGTGATATTTAAAGGGTACTCAAGCATATTGTCTAAAGCTTGGAGGATGGTCAAATAATGAAGTACATGTAGTTGGGTGGAGTGATGTGAACTGGGCTTAAGATAGCCATGATTGTTATTCAATCAGCGGATGGTGCTTTGACATTAATAGAAGCATGATCTCATGGTCCTTAAAAAAGCAGTCAGTAACCACCATTTCTATGGTGGAAGCAGAGTACATTGCTTCATCAAATGCCATATATGAAACTATTTGGTTACAAAATTTACTCAAAGATCTGGATTTTCCTTAAGTTGAGGCAACCATCATTCATACAGACAGTACCGGCAGTATTGCTCTCTCAAAAAATCCTGTAGGGCATTCTTGAGCCAAGCACATCGATATCTATTATCATTTTATATGCAAACATATCTTTTGAAACAATATTTGTTTAGAACATGTTTCCACTCATGAAATAATTGCTGACATCCTGACTAAGGCTTTACTTTGCAAAACCTTTAAAAAATACTGTACAAAAATGGGAGTCATTGTGCCTGCGCTAGCGTCAAGTAGGAGTGTTGAGGAATGTGATGCATAGCTCTAAACGTCATCTATTACATTATTTTTATCTCATATACACATATGTTTTACTTTTATTTCATTGTGATATGTTTATTATCTTTTTATGATATAACATATTATATTTATAGCTATAAATACTTTGTGGAGACCTAGAGTCATGTCATCTCTCAACATTGACTCCAGGTATGCTCTTTACTTTATGTATCTCATATTACTTGTACTTATACACATTATCTCTTAACATTGACTCCAGTTTATAACTATATTGTCTACTGTACACAAATATATCATTGTTATGCTATCATGTTGTGACAGGAGTACAAAAAAAGTTCAGATGCAATCTTGCCTTTGAGAATGCTACTTTAAAAAAGTATCCTTGGTGCATTCATTATATCAGTGAGTTACATACACATTTATCTTTGCAAATGTTTATCATTTTTTCCAGGCTTTGGTTCAGCTTGCATTTGTCATTGCTATGGTGAGTACAATGAATCTTGGTTATAAAGATCTAACAATGTTAGTGGTTTAGTATTACTTGGCAAGCATTTCTGCTTATATTTATCCTCTGTGTTGATAATTATTTTTTGATAGCCTCTTTTATACCAAGTTTGTGGTCATTCAGCAATAAAATCTGGAATTGAGATACTTCCATTTATGATGTGTGTTTCGTTTTTTATGCTCAAGAATGACTTTGATATCTTTGAAAGTCCTGGTGTCATTTGTATGCTCAATTTTTAAGAAAATGATAATAGCTATGTTGATTGCTGGGGGTGTAGTATGTATAATGTTTTTAAATCATTTTTTGTTTAATCAATTAACTTTCTGTGAAGGTCAAAAGCCTTGCTTAGCCTTTCTTATTGTTTTTTCCACTGCTTGCATTAGTTGGCTTTGGTTTTCTCTATACCACCAGTTTAGATTCTACAACAGCATCTTTACTAGGATATCAAATTCTTATTAGAGTAGGCTTAGGAGCTGCTGTGCAGCATACAGTAAGTTTTTTTTTTCAATATATGAGAGACTTTTGTATTGAAGTCTGTCATGTGCTAAATATATTGATGATGAAAATCTTGTACCTCATGCAACATCATTGATAACAATTAGTCAATGTCTAGGAAGTTTTATTGGACTTGTGTAGGCTTTTGACATTTAGTTTTTTTAATATTATATGCTGATCTGCTATAATTAGAATTTCAGACTTAATATTTTTTAGTCAACTCCATATTCAACTGGCTTACTATGCACCTGATTTATTCCAACAAATTATTATTGCTGTTCTATCAAGCGTTGAATCTATATTTTCACTTTTGATCAAATTACATTAGCTAAACAAGTTTATACTACTGCAATTGATAAAGTTATAATAGCTGATGTCCTTTTTTGTAAGCCATACATTTTCAGATCAACACATAACAGGACCACTGATGACGCCCAAAGTTTGGTCAGTAACAAATGTAGTAATAGTGTTACTGTGCCAAAAGCTTGTGTTGGGCATGCTAAAAGTGATGAGAGGAGTCCCGGGCAGGTCCCAGAGAATGTGCCTATAAAATAAGGTAAAGTCGGGAAGGGAGTCGGCAAGTGTCAAGCGCTAAGATAAAAGCACCTATGGAAGAAGCAGTAAGTGAACATGGCAATACGAGTGGCAAGAACACAGAAAGCTTAGCGAAGTCTAAGCAACATTAATGCCTGCCATAGCTGCAAGGCGTGAGGATGTTGTTGGCTAGCAATAGTCTGCAACTGCTGATGACTTTGACATTGCCGACCGTAAATGAGACTTAGACTGTAAGAGAGACTAGAGTAAGTGGGGCAGAAAACTCTGTTCTGATTCCTATGTACAAGTTGGTAAGTACTTTTATACTACAAAGAGTTCACCGTTGCCAAGTGACTAATAATGCCAAAGTGTGGCAAACTAGAAAATTTTATAGGGGTGGCTTCAACGGTTTCAGATCCCTACCATCCATTCAAGACACTTAGCGATGCCAGGCAGCAGATTGTGATGTTAAACCATCAATCCATCAATCTTCTGTCTGTTCAAAATACTAAGCGATGTCAAGCGCCAAATCGAGGTGCTAAGCAATGTCAGACACCAAGGTCAAACGCCAAGCTGTCTGTCAGTTTTTGATAGATCATCAGTCTTCTTGCTAAGCGCTGTCGTCAGTGACTGATGCCATCTGTCAGTTGTCATTCTGTCTGCTGTTGGCACTATCATTGATTGGATCTACTTCTTGCTGTGTGCGGCCATCAAATATCACCAAAATTAGTTAATTAGCATGCGCTAAGATATCTCAAGCCAGTGCCATGTTGCCGTAGCCTGCCATTGATGCACTTATCCTGTATGGGGTCCTATCATCTCCCCCCAACTGAAAAATTGACTGTCCTCAGTCACCAAATATGGTTACCATTACCACTTTTGTGACAAGTGGCCCATGCGTTCTTCAGATTTCATTTACATTTATAGTCCTGGCGCATGAATTGGGACTTCATCTCTTTTCCTGATTTTACCTGGTGCTCTCCTCACAAATAATGTCTTTCTGTATTCCAACTCTGCCCCCTGTTCCCAGTATTGAGGCTCAAAACATGGCACATGCATATATCGCCAAAGCCAACAACTTTCTCAAGCATATCAATGGCATTGGCATGGAAGCACCTATAAATTTGATAACCACCATTATGAAATTGTACAAGCAGTGGTTGGAGGTACGTGTTCTTGGCATGGGCTGGGATTGCGAGATTGAGGTTTGAGAGTGGTGCCAGTTGTGGTATCTGGATCACCATGGCGCTAAGTGGTTAGCATCTTTTGCTCATTTTGTGAGTGCTTCTAGTTCTTGCCGTATTGCTAGCTGATTGGATTGTCAGGCGCCTCCTCCCATTCCAACTATTGAGGACAAGTTGGAGAATATCCTGTCCAGGGCATTGCTGATGACAGTAAGCACACCTGCAGCAGAGTGAGTATTTCTAACTCATTTCTTCTAACTTAGCTTTGGTCTGATTTGTCCCCACATAGTAAACAAGAGGTGTTGGCACCTCTCACCTGCATGCAGGTAGACAAGGAAATTGTGGCAAGGCAAGAGGAGGTTTTCCAGAATTCTCGGGAGATTACCAGGGCACTGAAGGAGCGGAAGAGGACGGCAGCATTGGCAGTGGAGATGGAGTAGATTGCTGTGAGGAAGGCCCCTGCCACCAAGAGGCAGGCTGTAGCAGAAGACTCTGGCAAGGTTAGTCATGCTGGCAGCACTTTGAGCCCAGTGTTGTCGGCTAGCAAGTCAGGCTCACCGAGGGAGCCGGCAGGTGCTTCTAAACGCAAGGTATGTGCTGATTTTTCTTGCCATTGCCAATGGTCGCTAACAACGTTTGCAAAGTTGCAAGGTGGCTCCTCAATACACGGTGAGTGGTACTTTCTTTGAATCTGGTCTTGAATCAACTAAGTTTTTGTAGGCACCAATGCAAAGTTCCTTTGATGACAAGGAGCTGAAAAGTTTGCTTCTGCTGCGTCAGGAGGAGGCCATTCTTGACGAGGGGCAAGAAGCTGGTGTCGTGATGGAGGAGATGAAGGGGAAGAAGACCATTTCCCTGGTGACCTGGCAGGCATTTAAGGAGGCATATGTCAGGTTCCGCTGAGTCGGGGGCTTTCCGGGAAAGCAATCGCTCTTACAATGTGGACTTGACCCACGGATACTCGGGTGTCTGGAACTCTGGGGCTAGGACTCCGGGGTTCAAGACGTGGACAGGGAAATCCCGGGAGAGGGGACTTAGTCCGGGGGTTTTGGGTGGTGGTAACTGGGGAGTTCGGGTGGGGGTCGAGTCGTGAACTGGAGGTTCTAAGACGAGACCAAGTTAGTAAGTTAAAGTCGCAAAGTGCGTACCAGTCTTAGAGCACGCGAATATCCAAGCGTGCCAGTCAAGCATGCCAGTCAATGCGTACCAGTCAAATAGAGGGCACGCAACAATCCAAGTAAAGCAAAGTAACAGTGTATGTAATATCAAGACTAGCAAATACAACAGGGAACTATGCTATACGTACTATGGGGCCGGGTCTCGGGGTTCCGGGATGTCTGGGATGGGTTCCGGGGGTCATTGAGTAGCGGCAGGGGCTGCATACCGGGATCGCACGTGTGGGGCGCGGATGGAGCCGTGATGCATGATGTGCGATGGCCGGAACGAGTCGCGTGATCCGATCGTTGATCGGGGCTGGTGGCGGCTGATGGCGGTCCTTGATGCGCGTGATGGCGGTGTCGGCGGTCGTGATGGCAGGGCGTGTCCTGTGGGGTTGGAGGGAGGGTCCCAGAGGGTGTTCCGGGGGTGTCCCGGGGTGGGTCCAGAGGGGAGGGGTCGTGACAGCATAGGGAGCAGTAAGTAACTTCTCTGGCTTCTTTAGTCTCTTGCTAACTCTTAGTGCTAGTGTGACAAATGCTGGGCAGACAACGACCCAGAAGGATGTTGGTTTATGACTGGAGCCCAGCCATGCTATCATTGTGGTGTTTTGAAATGTGCTTGCACCATTGACGGGGCCAAGAGTTGTGAGCATGGCAGCGCACCAAATGCCCTTGTTGAGAAGACATTTTCCTATGCAGTTTTGGTAAGAAGAGCAAGGGAGTTTGTGGAGGGGCAGAGGAAGAAGGTTGCCACTGGAGGAATGGCAGCTGTTGGACGGGCCTTCTTGGCATTGCCAACATGCCAAGGAGATGGAATTGAATTGGTTGGCAATCAAGGTGCTAGAGAGCGCCAAGGGACTTCGGTCCCAGAAAAATGACAAGCCCCTTCCCCAAGCAAAGGGAAGGGCAAGGCCAAGTGACCTTGTGTGGTATCATTACCTTCCCCCTTGCTAGCCCCTGAGGATACCGAGATGGAGAACTTGGAGAAGGCATTGGCAGCTAGTTGCCTACCACCTCCTGACACAGAGGCTGGTCTCAGTGGCCTCTTGTCACCTATCTATTTGGCGGCAAGGTCTCTGGAGGAGTCAGGAGAATGGGAAGCTGCTGGCAACTTGGCACTGCCAGAGGATCAAGAAGGAGTCTTCTTGAACATTGAGATGGGGGAAGGCACTGGACCAGCTGAGACAGCGGCAATGGGAGGGGATGAGGACACTGAAGGTGAAGAAGAGACCTTGATGACTCAGCACAAAGGTGACAAGGAGGAGGCACTGGCAAGGGAGGTGGTAGCGGGAGAAGAGGAGGGAGCAGCAGGAGTTGCCAGGGAGGAGCCTGAGTGGCGATGGCTCCCTCCCTATGGTAATGTTGCCCCCTGGAAGGTGTCAGATCCTAGAATGTTGCCAGACTAAAACTGAGGCGCCTCATAGTCGCCAGAATTAATCCTGCCTGGACCCCACAGCCACAACCAATAGTTACTGGCAACGTCTTCCAGTGGCTAGAACAAGACCTCGTATACCCAGTGATAGCGCTCAACCCTCACAACATGTTGGAGAGGTATTCAAGAAGAGCAGCAACAATGGAGGAGGTGATGGGACAGGAGCAGGAATGATAGCACTTAGATTGTGCTACTCCAACCTGGATCATAGCCTTCACATTTTTTGTGACTACCAAGATGATTGTCAAGCCGCCATAAATTGGCAAACCACCAACAACATCTTGCCAGGTGACCTCCTCCCCCTTTGTAACTCCTCTTTGCCAGTTTCCAACAATTTCTTGCTGATGGACAACAATAGTGAGTAAACAGATCTTAGCATAGATAGGCCGTTTATATATAGCCTTTTGTTAGTGGATCTCTTTATATATTTTTGCTCCTGAGTCTGGGAAAGTAAGTCTTGTAAGTAAACTGATGGATAAACACAATTAGGGGGATCTTAGCAAAATTTTGCACAGAGAAACACTCAGTAAGTCATCATAGCAAAAAACCCTTGGTGAGAGTTGTGCAGTGCGCTAAGCATTGGCGACACGCTAGCGCTGCAGCTTGACTACGTAAGAAAATGTCTGTTGAATATATTACAGTAAGTATTGGCAAGAAAAATAAGTAAGGTGTGTAATAGGAAAAGAGAGCTTATCAATATAGTCTTTTCTAATCATTTTCTTCTTTTTCAACCAGAGTCAGCAAATCATCATTGTCCAATAAGTCAGTTTCTTCAAGTTCTCTAAGTTTGGCGGTGTCAATATCTAGTGCTTCCAGCAGCAAGTCAATTTGTTCTCTGGCGATATACAGCAACAGGCAAAAAGCAGCAACAGGTTGATGTAGTACTGACCCATCTAATTCACAGAGCATGTAAGCACCTTGGTTATGGGAGATAATTACCAAAGGTCCCAAATAGCGTGGGTGCATTTTCTTGTTATATGAGGTCTTGATTTTGGAATTGCACATAAGCACTAGTGCTCCCTTCAGAAAGTTGTAATCTTTAATGGTAGCGCTATGCTTAGTCTCAAAGTGCAGGGCTGCTTGGCGACAGGTGCTAAAGACTACCTTGTGGAGTTGCTCTAAATCTTCTTTTCTTTGTTGAAGGTCAATAGCTCATCTGGTGATCAGATCGGTAGTTGCTAAGATGCTGTTGGGTGCTGGCTGAAGGTAGGTTGCTTCTATAATGTTAGCAGGAAGTAAAGGATGGGTGCCAGTAGCTGCATAATAGGGAGAACAACCCATGCACTTACAAATGGTAACTCTTTTCGACCAAAATACTGAATATGTTGCTTCACTCCAACAAGATTCATTGCCATCGACTGCCTTGAAGAGCACTTGCTGGACGTCAAAGTGTGGTCTCTCTACCAGGCCATTGGCATGCTTGTTGTAGCTAGATATTCAAATGTGATGAATGTTTGTATTTCTTGGTGAGATATGTTAGTGCTTTGATAATTGGCGCACCATTATCCATGACAATTTCTCTCAGCGCTCCCCAATGGCAAATGACATCCTCAAATAGCCACTTGGCGACCACCTCCATATTTTCTCTTTGAAGCATTCAAAATTCAGGCCAGTGGATTAGTGAGCAATGACCTTGAATGATGTACTTGTAGCAACTGGATTTGGGCATGTGCATGGTATCAACATAGATTTTGCTGAAGAGGGGAGCTGGCGTTGCAACGGTTGGCAGGATAAGTACTTGGTGTGTTTGTTGAATTTGGCAGAGGTGGCAAGTCCTAATGTACCAGGCAATGTCAGCACTAGCATGCGGCCACCAAAATTGTTCTAAGAGAGAGGCTCAGGTAGCATATAGCCCTCTATGTCCTAGCTCATCATGCATGGCACACAGGACATGCAAGCGACTTTCTGGCTTGATGACCAGTTTGTGAGTGCCATCTCAATTTCATCATCAAAGTCGGTTATCAGTAAAGAAGAAGTGTGTAGCATATTGGATAAATGTCACATATTGTTCATCAGTAAGGCCTGCCGGTCACTTGAGGTCTTGTATCCACTGTTCAACTGTTAATAGACGACTGTCTTCCATCTTGGCCTTAGCAGATTGTGGTATGACATCATATGTCAAGTTTCTGCTGTCTTCTCTTAGCAGGTGAGGTTCTTGTACAACCTTTGTTAGAGGCAAGTCTTGGCCATGAATGCTTGCCATGTAGAATGTGAGAGGTGTGTTAAAGATCTCGGGTCAGTAAGAGACAAGGGGATGTAAAATGATGCTAGTAGTTTGCTGCCAACGTAGCAAGGGAATTGGTTGTTGTATAAGGTGCATGAAACCATGTAATTAGTTGATCCAGTCCTCAAAATTGCTATAAGTCTGTGGATCTACTGCTGGGTTGCCAGGCTGCTGTGGTTGCCTAGAGAGTCCATCTGGTCCGTAGAAAGAGCTCTTGACATGTACCAATTCAAAGTGAAACATGAGAATAGCAACTACCCACCGGTTCATACCAGCGGATGGCTGGATATCAGGATTTTGCAGCATGCTTTTGATGTACCTAGCATCGACTTCTACAATAAGGTTCCATACGCCTATCAAATACATTTTCAGTGACCGGAAAGCTTTGAAAAGTCCATACAGCTCCAGTTTAGGCTGACTGTAGTGAGATTCCTGGTTATTTAGCATGATAGACCCAAAGTGGTTGTAGCGTTGCTGTTTCCAATTATCGCTAAGGCACAGGCACAGAAAGTAGCCAACAGCAATGTACAAAGTATCTACTGCCAAGATAACAGGGTCAGCAGAGGCATAGTCGATGGAAACCAGGGGCTTGGCATTTTGTAGGGCTTTTACTAAGTCTTGTTGTGCAGTAACCTGATCTGGTCCAAATTCAAAGAGCTTGTTGGTGTGGGTAAGTTGGTTAAGGGCATGTGCACGATGGGCAAAGTTCTTGATGAATATCCTGAGAACGCCAACAGTACCAAGGAAGGTACAGACTTCAGATAAGTCATGGCAAGGACCTCATTGCTTCAGAAGTGCTAAGCAAGACTCATCAGGAATGCGTCCATCGGGAGTGCAAATGTGACCAAGTATTTTGAACCTTGGCATGCAAAGTGTCAGGTTCCACTGAATCAGGGGCTTTCAGAGAAAGCAACACCCTTACGAGGTGGACTTGATCTATGGATACTCAGATGTCTGGAACTCTGGACTGAGCTCCAGGGTTCAAGACATGAACAGGACTTAGTCTGGAGATCGGATGAAGTTGAAAGAATTGAGGGGATGAAGTCGAGTTGAGAACCGGGGGTTCTAGGACGAGACCCGGTTAGTGAAGCTTAAGTTACGAAGTGCATACCAGTCTTAAGAGCACGTGAACAAGTTGAGCATACCAGTCAGAGTGTGCCAGTCAGTGTGTACCAGTCAATCAAAAGGGCATGCAAGCAATCAAATGTAATATCTGTCAGGTTCCGCTGAGTCGGGGGCTTTCTGGGAAAGCAATCGCCCTTACAATGCGGACTTGACCTACGGATACTCGGGTGTCTGGAACTTCGGGGCTAGGACTCCAGGGTTCAAGACGTGGACAGGGGTAATCCCGGAAGAGGGAACTTGGTCCAGGGGTTTTGGGTTTCAGGTAGCTGAGAGTAGGGTAGGGGGTCGAGTCGTGAACCGGAGATTCTAAAACGAGACCGAGTTAGCAAATTAAAGTCGCAAAGTGCGGACCAATCTTAGAGCACGTGAGTATTTGAGCATGCCAGTCAATGCGTGCCAGTCAATGCGTGCCAGTCAATGCGTGCCAGTCAATGTGTACCAGTCAAACAGAGGGCACGCAACAATCCAAGTAATGCAATGTAATATCAAGACTAACGAATACAACGGGGAACTGCGCTATAAGTACTATGGGACTGGGTCTCGGGGTTCCGGGGTGTCTGGGATGGGTTCTGGGAGTTATTGAGTAGCGGGCAGGGACTGTATACCTGGATCACACGTGTAGGGCATGCGATCAATTGGCGTGGGGGGAGCTGTGATGCGTGATGCGCGTGATCCGATCGTTGATCAGGGCTGGTGGCAGCTGATGGCGGTCCTTGATGCATGTGATGGCGGTGTTGGTAGTCGTGATGGCGGGGCGTGTCCTGTGGGGTCAGAGGGAGGGTCCCAGATGGTGTACTGGAGGTGTCCCGGAGTGGGTCCGGAGGGGAGGGGTCGTGACATCACCCCCCCCTCAGCACTGAGACCCTCTGAGGCACGCATAGTCGGTGGTCTGGACTGGGGTCCAACCATGGAATCCAGCACCTGACCTGCCACGTATCGAAAAAAAATTTTACCGTCAAACTCAACCATGTCGCGTACGCCGACACATTCCCTGACGCCCCCACACACTAATGAGGTCGTGCCCCTCATGGCCTGGGAAGCCCGGAACATGCGATACTGAGCTCACCTCAACCGAGAGCATGTGGCGGAGCTCGTCTGGCAACATGAGTGCTTCCCGCATTGTCCGCCTGTCTCAGCTGACCTTCCTATTCCAGAACAACTCAGTAATCCTGTCCCAGAAGCGGGTCCCAGTCGGCACCCAGAGCCTGCTCCCGATGCGGGCCCTAGTGCCCTCCTGGAGTCCCGCCTGAGTCGTCCCGTGCCTACCTTTGCGCAGATGACTGTCTGCCCTCCCCGCCCTCAACCCCCTGCCTGCCCTCTGTTTTCGTCATTCCGGGATGGCGATAGGGGCCGTCTCCGAGGTCCCGGAGGTTCAACATGTTGCGTGGGCGGACGCAATGCAGGAGCTGTTCGGGAAGGCCCTGGAGAGGCCCCGGGGTCTACCTCCCCACGCCTGGTGCGTAGGCAATGGACCAGTGAGTGCTGTCTTACCTCGGGTCTCATTGCTGACTCTGGCAGAGTGCCTGCACTGTGCTCGACGGCTGGTCCCCTGCCTGTTTGAGGTCCCAGGTCCCTCGTCCCACCGGGACACGTCCGTGTGTGAGGCGTGCCGCCTCAACCATGAGCAATGTTCCATGTCAGCGCTGTGAAGAGCACGCTGTGTCTCTTGGGAGCAGGGGTGGCCGTTGGGGGGAGTCACCTGGAGGATGGGGGTCGAGGAGCAGGATTGGGTGGTGGAGCCGGTGGGGGAGGCGTCTGCAGGGGCTGGTGGGGGGTTGGGGGGCCAAGGGGTTGTCCGGATGGGGGCTGGTGGGGGGTTGGGGGGCCAAGGGGTTGTCTGGATGGAGGGCCAGGGTTGTCCCGTGGTCCTGATCACCCGTCGGGCGACCCGGGCCAGGACCACCAGTCATGAGGGGCGTGGGGGGCGCCCTGACAAAGGGAAGAGGCGGGCGTCGCCCAGTCCCTTGCCGGGACCCTCTAAGAGGGTGCGCCTGCCCTTGGAGACCCCATCTCTGGCTTCCCCAGCGCGCCTTTCTCCGGCGGCCTTTTCCCCATTGTCTGGGCAACCGTTGGATGATGAGGTGAGGGCCCTGCAGGAGTGCCTGGAACAGGCCGACCAGGAGAGGGGGGAGCGTGAAGAGGGGGCGAGGGAGGAGGCGGCGCTCCGGAGGGGGCTGGAGGAGGAACACGAGACGGCCCTCCAGGAGCTGGAGGAGGTGAGGGTGGCCCACGGGGGAGCTGAGGCCCAGCTGGACGCCATGAGGGCCTGGCTGGAGCAGGGGGTGGGGCTCCCAGGGCAAGGTCCCTTGAGTCCGGAGTTAGTCGAGGCCTTGCGTCAGGACGTGGTGATTGGGCGCATGGCCTCCTTGAGTGAGTGTCCCCTTTTTGTGGTTGGGTCGTACTAATATTTCCAGGCTGGGCTCAGGAGCATCGCCTGCTCCTGGACGGGGCCACTGCGGCATTCACGTCTCTTCAAGAGGGATTACGGTCAGAGGCAGGGAACCCCGGGGTCTGGACTTGCTGGGGAGGCTGGTGGGTGCACACTGCTGGAGGAACATCCCAGCCCCGGAGTTGTGGTTCGAGCACGTTTTGGACGAGGGCAAGCAGCTCCCGTCCTGGAATTAGTTAGCCGAGGAGGTGTGGCAGGAGCACAGTCCGGAGGGGGTGGGGGAGGATTTCTGGGGCTGGCTGAGGGGAGGGGATGGTGAGGGCAGTTCGGGGCCCCAGCTCTAAGGGCCCCTGTTTTCTTTTTTGGCATTGTTGGTTTTGTAGTTTCTGTCCCTGTAGTATTTGTAGTTATAGAAAATGTATATACTTGGTCTGACCAAGTAAGTAAAAAAGAATGGTAATGTGGCGAGAAAGCTGGAAAGAGACCTGGCTCAGACTCCAAGACACTACTATGAAAAGGTACTAAAAGAGAGTAAGATCTAGAAAGGGAAAGCAGAAAGTATACATGGGAGTTGAATCTCTACTGAGCCCAGAGGCGGGGGTTATGCCCACTACTGCTGTCTGTGAGTCCTGCGCCTAGGAAGGTCGTTTTCCGGGTTCCATTGTTGGAAGTCCCGGAGTTTGTCGAGGGCGCCTTTGAGGTTTCGGTGCAGTTCCCAAGTGTCGTCTTCCAGGCCGTATCTCTTCCACCGTACGAGGAAGTGGGGTCGTCCACGAATATTCTGGGAGTCAAGGATGTCTTCAACCTCATAGTGGTACTTGTCCTTGACCTCGACCGGGGGAGGGGGCTTGGAGCGTCATTCAGGGAAGGGATCCGGGGGGTGTTGTTCCAGGAGGCGGACGTGGAATACCGGGTGCAGACCTTTTAGTTCCGGGGAAGCTCAATCTTGTAGGCGTGGGATGAGACCTTCTTCAATATTTTGAATGGGCCGAGGCGCTTGTGATCAAGTTTTGGGGAGGGCCAGCGGGTATGGAGGTGGCGTCGGTCTAACCATACCTTTGTTCTGGGGGTCCAGTCGGGGGTGTCTTCCCATTTCCGGTTGGCATGTTTTGCATAGGCCCAGTTTGCAGTGTTGATCTCTTCCCAGAGAAACTTGTAAAGGGATTGGAGATCCCAGGTGACCTCATGGGCGGCGTGCGATGATATGTCCCGGAGCGAGAGTGTCAGTTGGGGGTGGTATCCTTTGTTGACAAAGAAGGGCGATACCCCAGTGGCAGAGTGCGGCGCGTTGTTGTAGGTGAACTCGGCCAGGGGGAGCTCGGCGTGCCAGTCGTCCTGCAAGTAGTTGATGTACAGTCGGAGGTACTGCTCGAGGGACTGGTTGACCCTTTTGGTTTGACCATCGGTTTTGGGGTGGTAGGCAGTAGAAAGGTTAGTCTTTACTTCAAGGGCCTTACACAGGAAAGTCCAGAACTTGGACACAAAGAGTGGGCCACGGTCGGAGACGATGTCGTCTGGGAGTCCATGTTTGGCAAAGACGTGTTCAAGGAACAGCTGGGCAAAGTCCAGGGCAGTGTCCGTAGTGTGGCAGGGTAGGAAGATGCCCTGTTTGGTTAGCCTACACACAACGACGAGAATGGCATCGAACCCTTCAGATTCTGGGAGTTCGACAATGTGGTCCAGGGATATGGAGGACCAGGAGCGTCGTCCGACCGGCAGGGGTTTCAGGAGTCTGTATGGTCAGTGTCAGAGGACCTTGGCCCGAAGGCAGGGTTTGCATGATCGAATGTAACGGGTCACGTCCTTCTTCAACCCTGGCCAAAAGTAAGTCTGGGAGATAAGCTGGAGGGTCTTACGTATTCCAGGATGTCCCCGGAGCTTGTGGTCATGGTGTTGATGGAGGACATTGTAGCAGAGTTGGGCGTGATCTGGGACGTAGATGCAGCTGTCCTGGAGGAGGAGTTTTTTGTCGGGGGACAAGGAGAAGGCGGGGTCCCGGTCAGTTCCGTCGGGAGGTTGTGGGGGTCGTGGTCGGTGAAGTACTTGTCTCGGGGGGCACGGCGGATCTGGCTCAGGGTTCCTTTGTCGTTTAAGATCAGTACGGCATTCAGATGTTCAGGAGGGATCACCATGCGATGATTGAACGCATTGCGTTCCGCCTCAAATGACTTCTTGGAATAGACGTCCGGTCGACGGGTGAGGGCATCAGGTTTAGCTCCAAGCCGTCCCGGGCAGTACTGAATTGTGAAGTCATATTCCGAAAGAACCTCGGACCATCGGGCCTGCTGTTGACTAAGTTGCTTGGTCATGGTGAAGTACTGCAGGTTGTTGTGATCCGAGTAGACCTGAATCCGGTGCCGGGCTCTCTCGAGGTAGGCCCACCATTGCTTGAAGACTTCAACAATGGTGAGGAGCTCCTTGTTGTAGATGTCATAGTTGAGCTCAGCGTCAATCATGGACCGGGTGTAGAAGGCGACTGGCCGGGGCTCCCCACCATCAGATCCCATCTGCGAGAGAATCCTGGCGATGGCGTAGTTAGAGGCGTCGCATTCGAGGATAATTGGGAGGGCCAGGTCGTAGTGCCGGAGGACGGGGGCAACTGTGAAAGCCTCCTTGAGCAGGTTAAAGACGCTCTGGCACTTACTGTCCCAGTTCCAGGCAACGTCCTTGCGTGTGAGCTGGTTGAGGGGTTTTGTGATGCCGGAGTAGTTATCTATGAACCTCCAGTAGAAGTTAGCAAAACCCAAGAAGGATTGTACTTCCTTGATGTTCCAGGGCTGCAGTCAGTTGATGATGGCCTTGACCTTGTGGGGGTCCATGCGAACGCCATTTGGAGATACTATGACGCCGAGATACTCAACCTCTTCCGTGTAGAATGAACACTTCTTGGGCTTGGCGTGGAGGTTGTGCTCCCGGAGGTGTTCGAGGACTTGCTGGACATGTTTCTGGTGGTCCTTCTGCGAGTCAGAATAGATGAGGATGTTGTCCAGGTAGACGATCACGAAGACATCACTCATGTCGTGGAAGATGTCATTCATGAAGTATTGGAATGTGGCGGGGAAGTTAGTCATTCCAAAAGGCATCACAAGGTACTCAAACAGACCATACCACGTGCGGAACACGGTTTTCCACTTGTGTCCTGGGGCGATGCAAACATTGTTGTAACCGGAGCAGAGGTCGATCTTTGTGTAAACCTTGGCACTGCGGAGTCAATCAACCAGATCGCCAATGAGCGGGAGCGGGTAGCGGTTCTTCTTGGTGATCTTATTGAGTCCCCGGTAGTCGACGCAGAGTCGGAGCGAGCCGTCCTTCTTCTTGGCGAATAGAACCGGGGCTCCAGCAGCGGAGGCGGAGGGTTGGATAAATCCCTTACTGAGCATTTCGTCGAGGTAGTCCTTGAGGGCCCGGAGTTCGACCTCCGACATGTTGTACACCTTGCCAAAAGGGGGGGCGGCTCCTTCCTCAAGTAGTCCTTGAGGGCCCGGAGTTCGACCTCCGACATGTTGTACACCTTGCCAAAAGGGGGGGCGGCTCCTTCCTCAAGGTCAATGGTATGGTTGTAGGGGCGGTGAGGGGGAATCTCCTTGGCGTCTCCTTCAGAGAATATGTCAGCGAACTCGTGATACTCCGGAGTAACTACTTCTCAGAGGATTTGCTCCTCGGTTTTCTTTTCCGGAGGAATAGTGTCCCCTCGTAGGTGTTCTTCTGGGAGAGATGGCGAGGTGTGTAGCTGAAACGTGGGAGTTCCATCTTTCATGAGGCAGGCGAAGGGGGCGGCTCCAATGATCCTAATGTTGAGTGCGTTCGGGTCAATCGGGGTCATGGATGCATCAGCCAGAGCGGGTGTGACGCGTGTCTGAGACCGGCCAGGGTACTTTGGCCCTTTGTACTTGTTCTGAGGGATGTTTGGGGGTTGATCAGGGACCTTGCAGGCTCGGACGGGCCTGGGTAGTGCATGCATGGGGGGCGCGGCAGTCGTCCTGAGGGTGTCGGGCGTTGGGTCGCTTCCTAGGGCCCGGAGGTGCACGGTGGTTGAGGGGTGGTCCTCGGGTCCTGGGAAGATCATGGTAAGCGTCCTCCAATTGATGTCGGAGTTTGTGTCGTGCAGCCAGGGTAGTCCCAGCACCCTCGGGGTTGATTCGTAAAGTCGTGTGACCAGGAAGTCGAAGGTGAACTCGTAGTTGTTGTCCAGGGTCACACGTCCCAAGTGAGACCTCTGGATGGGGCCGGAGGAGAAGGGGGTGCCGTTGAGGCATTGCAGGCAGAGGGGCTGGTTGAGAGAGTTGTGGGGGAGGTCGAGGGCATCACTGATGAAAACTCCGGTGGCTCCGCTGTCGATGAGGGCCAATATCGGTCCCAGGGTGCCGTCCAGCCTGGCATCAATGACAAAGGACTGGGACAAGCGGGACTGGAGTCCAGGGGGTAGTGGGGGCCTGTCCTTCAGGGTAGGATTCGGAGAGTGGGGGATGTCGAAGGGGAGTTGCTGGTTGTCGGGCGTCGGGTCCCGGGTCAGGCAAAGGGTAAGATGTCGCCAATCAATGCGGGGGTTGGTGTCTCGGAGCCACGGGAGCCCTAGGACCAGGGGTGTGGAAGGGTGGAGTTTGGTTATCAACATATGCGGGGGTTGGTGTCTCGGAGCCACGGGAGCCCTAGGACCAGGGGTGTGGAAGGGTGGAGTTTGGTTATCAACATCTGGAGGGTGTGAGTCTGTCCATTGGCAAAAGTAACAGGCATACGCACAAAGTGAGTGATGTCTCCCACCATAGAGGCGTCTCCGTTGAAGAGGCAGAGCCGTACTGGGACTGGGAGTTGCTGAGCGGGTTCTGGGGCGAAGGTAGACCATGCTTCATTGATGAAGTTGTTGGTGGCGCCACTGTCAACGAGGGTGTTGAGGGGGGTTCCAGAGGGGGTGAGGCGGGTTTTGAGGAGAAGAGAGTGCGA
Source organism: Macrolepiota albuminosa (assembly GCA_027475525.1). Classification (NCBI taxonomy): domain Eukaryota; kingdom Fungi; phylum Basidiomycota; class Agaricomycetes; order Agaricales; family Agaricaceae; genus Macrolepiota; species Macrolepiota albuminosa. The sequence continues at coordinate 1,713,607 of JAMWFC010000053.1, read as the reverse complement.
GGAGTAGGAGGGTAGGTAAGCCGTGAGGGTGTCCTGTACGAGTGTCATGGAGCGAAGATGTGAGACCGGGGCGGAGAAGACGTTGGGGTCGATTCCGCGATTTAGGGTGTCTTCTGGGTCTAAATTGCCAGGTTGTTTTCCGAATACTCGTAGGTGGCGTCTTCCCCTTCGAAGGTCCAGGTGGCACGTCCCATGACCTGTCATTGGGGGCACTCGGAGATGAAATGGTCTTTCTCACCACAGAGTATGCAGACATCCTCCCTTCTCCGTCGTTTCTGCACATCCCTCAGGACCTCAACCCAGGGTCGCCCCTTTTTTGAGAGCCAGTTGGCCTGGAGGGCTTCTTCATCCCATTCGTCGGCAAAGTCAGGATCTTCAGAGTCTTCCAGGGGTTCCTCAGGGTCTGGCGCGTTGCCCGGGTCGTTGGCAGCCACGGCAGCGTTGAGTTCGGCCTGGGGGTGGGTGCCGCTGCCGGGGTTAGTATTGGGCGGGCTGCGACTCACCAGGGGTTGGCCGCTAGGGAACGCAGGGGGACCGGGGTTTCAGATTTGGGGGTTGGGGGTTTTGCCGGGGGGCCATGGGGGTCAGGAGTTCAAGTACTTGCTGTGGTCTTCCTAGTAGCGTTGGTCGATCTGCATGATGAGGGCCTTGTATTCATCGTAGGAGGGTTGTTTTGGGGCGAGTTGGAGAACGTCCTTGATACATTGCAGCAGGGTGCGGTGGAGGGCGCTGTAATTCCAGCCTGTCTCATAAGCTTCCTTCTCAAAACGTACGATGAAGGTGGTGAAACGTTCTTCAGAGCGCATCCGGAGGTTGAAGAGGTTGTCCTCGGCCTCGGCCATGGTGTCGTAGATCCCAAACTTCCTGGAGAACTCGTTGATGAAGGCTTGCCAGCGAGCGAGTGCCGGGTTGTTGGGGTCAAACTGGATGAGGGCCATGTAGTGGTCAAAGGCGATCCCCTAGAGATACGAGATGGCAAAAGCCACTCGGAAGCTGTCAACCTGAAACATGAGTGGTTTCGCCTGAAACGTATTACAACACTGAGTGAGGAATGTACGCCATTTTCGGGGGTCCCGGCCCGTGAATGCATCGGGCTTTTGAATGTCCAGATGTCCTTCATGGGCGAGGGCGTCACGAGCATCGTCCGGTCCAATAGCGTTACGGGGAGGGGGGCCAGCATTGTAATAGTAGTAATAATGGTTACCCCCCCCTCCTTGTGGAGGAAAGGCACCGAGGGCAGGACCCCACCCGCCTGGAGGGCCTCCTCTGGGTGGCTCACCTGGGGGTCCACGTCCGGGGGGTCCGTATGTCCCAGGGGGGTTCGTTCCTGCCGGGGGGAGGCCTGGGTCTCCACGCAGGGGGTGGCAGAGGTGGGGGGCCTGGGGGTCGTCCTTGAGGCTCGGCTGGGGGTGGCGGAGGCGGTCGGGGAGGGTTTGGTGGTGTCAGGTCGATCTGAGGGGGGCCGGGTGCCAGGTTGCGCGGGGGACGTACAACCCGGGAGGGTTGTGCTTGCATTGGAGGCTGTGGGGAGTTCTGCAGATCGAAGTGGGGCAGAGGGTCACGGCGGAAGTTGGGTCCCAGAGAGGCCAGGGCTGACGTGGGGGGTGGTACCGGAGCGGGCGCGGGCGTGGGGCGTTGTTCGTTGTTGCTGTGCATGACCTCGTTGATGTAGCACAGAGTGTCGTCCGTGCTAAGGATGTTCCAGGGGTCTCTGGGGCTGTCCCCAGGTCTCGAAGGTGCTAGGAACAGAGTTAGCCCTACGGCGAGTTGACAAGCCTACCGGGGTCTCTGGGGCTGTCCCCAGGTCTCGAAGGTGCTAGGAACAGAGTTAGCCCTACGGCGAGTTGACAAGCCTACCGTGCGGGCAGCGGGCTGATTGAATAGCCCTCCCGTCAGGTTGAGGGACCGTAGTATGGCTGAGGCGTTTTGTCGCTCTTCCCGTTGTTGTTGCTCCAGAGTGGGGACCGCAGGGGCTGCCGGGACCAGTTCTGGAGGTTCCTGCTGGAGGTGAATTGAGCGGCCCGGGTCTGCAGGGTCATTGAGGGGTTGAGGGGAGGGGGACGCGTGGACTTTGTTGAGCAGTTGTTGCAGTTCTTCGTGGAGGATCATGTTATGCCTGTACTTTACCATAGTCTGGTCCGGGAGTTCTTCTCGCGTGAGGCGATCCCTGAATTCGACCAAGCAATGGGCCCAGTTCTCCGGAGTGCCTGCGAAGTTGTCGTGTCCGAATTCTGTGAGCAGCACCCTTGCCCATTGCGCGAAGTCCTTCAGCAAAATCCTGAGCGAGCAGAGCACTTTGTCTCATTGCCGTTTGTAGTCCTCAAGACGTCGTCGTCCCATTGGCAAGGGGGGAGTCCGAGCGGGTGGGGCGGCGGTTGGGTAGGGTCGAGGGGGATAGTCGTAGTTGAGAGGTCCCCGGGGTTGGGGGGCAGGACACTGGTAACCGTAGTAGGGGGTGGGTGCAAAGGGGCCCTTGCTGGGAGGTACCGGGCAAGGTCCACTGGGGACTGATAGTGTCTCCGGTAGTCCCCCGGGGATGCTCCGGTATGAGGGGACCTCCACGAGTCGCACCATGGCTAAGTTGGGCGGGGGGGCCCAGCTGGCTGAGGGCCCCAGATCATAGAGAGATGGGTCAGGGGCCCAGTGGCGGTGGAGGTATTGGGGTTTGTACAGGAGAGGTGGATAGGTGGGGCGAGGGGTCTGCGTGGGGTAGTAATCGGGGACCAGGCGCCCATAAGGGTCGGTCTGGTAGCCTGTGGGGTAGTAGGTATGAGTATACGTAGCCATCAAGAATGGTATAAGGAGGGAGTCTTGATATTATGTCAGGTTCTGCTGAGTCGGGGGCTTTTCGGGAAAGCAATTGCCCTTACAATGTGGACTTGACCTACGGATACTCAGGTGTCTGGAACTCCGGGGCTAGGACTCCGGGGTTCAAGACATGGACAGGGGTAATTCCGGGAGAGGGAACTTGGTCTGGGTGCTTTGGGTTTCAGGTAGCTGAGGGTAGGGTGGGGGGTCGAGTCGTGAACCAGAGGTTCTAAGACGAGACCGAGTTAGCAAATTAAAGTTGCAAAGTGCGTACCAATCTTAGAGCACGCAAGTATTCGAGCATGCCAGTCAAAGCATGCCAGTCAATGCGTACCAGTCAAACAGAGGGCACGCAACAATCCAAGTAATGCAATGTAATATCAAGACTAACGAATACAACGGGGAACTGCGCTATAAGTACTACGGGACTGGGTCTCGGGATTCTGGGGTGTCTGGGATGGGTTCCGGGAGTCATTGAGTAGTGGGCAGGGACTGTATACCTGGATCGTGCGTGTGGGGTGCGCAATCAATTGGCGTGGGGGGAGCTGTGATGTGTGATGCGCGTGATCCAATCATTGATCAGGGCTGGTGGTGGCTGATGGCGGTCCTTGATGCGCGTGATGGCGGTGTTGGTAGTCGTGATGGCGGGGCGTGTCCTGTGGGGTTGGAGGGAGGGTCCTGGATGGTGTACCGGGGGTGTTCCGGGGTGGGTCCAGAGGAGAGGGGTCGTGACAATATCAAGACTGGCGAATACAATAGGGAACTATGCTATAAGTACTATGGGGCTGAGTCCAGGTCTCTGGGTTCCGGGATGTCTGGGATAAGTTCTGTGAGGCATTGAGTAGTGGGAGGGGACTGTATACCTGGGATTGCACGATCAGTTGGTGTGGAGGGAGTCGTGATGTGCAATGTGTGATGGCCAGAAGCAAGTAGTGTGATCCAATTGTTGATTGCAGTTTTGATGATGGTTGGTCCTGGGGTCCATGATGCAGGGTTGCCAGGGGTGCTGGGTGATTGCAGTCTTTGATGCATGTGATGGCAGTGTCGGTAGTTATGATGGCGGGGTGCGTTTGTGGGGTTGGAGAGAGGGTCCTGGATGGGGTTCTGGGGGTGTCCTGGGGAGGGGTCGTGACACAAAGTAGGAGCTTATGGCCACTAAAGGTTCCACCACTATACTTCATATATTGGAGAACTCGGTTGAGCAGCTGGAAAAACTCCCATAGCGCTAAGCAAATGTTTGAGTTGTCGGAATGGGTCGCTGGTAAGCCATTTACGAGTCGCCAGTCTTTGGGGCCTTTGATGCAGCTAAGGACATTGTATGGTATCTCAGGTTGGAGAATGAAAGTGATGTTATCATGGAAGATAGGGACTGAGTTTGTCCATTAGTAAAGTGACTAGGTGCAATGCACCAAATGGAGTTTGGAAAGTGGTGAGGTCATGGGAAGAAGGGGGTTGTTAGCGACTTCAGCTGCCATGGAAATAATTTGAGACCTGCGATTCATGAAAGCCTCTACCTCATGCTTGTTGTCTACCATTAGCATGACTGAGTGAATAGCGTGTGATTCTTGAGTGACAGTAAGAATTGCTGGGTCCTCTCCATGTTCTACCGACCTAAGATAGGTCTCTACTGGGTCCACAGAGGTAGTGTTAGCAATGGTATTGGCAGAAGATTCATTAGTGTCAGGAGAGTCAACAGTAACAGAAAAACTGGGAAGCGTGTCGTCCAGTTCATTGACCTCAGCAATGGCTGTCGCCAAGGGTCCTTGGGGAGTGACTGCCATCTTGACTTGGTTGCAGACATCTGGGGCAATACTACAAAGCTCTTTCACTGATAAGGTGACAGCGGTTTTCATGATGCAACTAAAGATGTGGTTTGATTTTTCTATATCAAATATTGGTGCAGTAGGTTGGTAACCGCCCTTAGGACGCTTCTCAGGAGCAGCAAAATTTTGTTGTGCTGGAGCATGATATCGGTCAGAGATTCCTGAGTAGGGGTGGAGAGGCGGCAAAGGCGGTTCAGGAGCAGTGATACGGTGTATGGAAGAGACGAGATGGTGTACAGATAAAAGAGCAATACAGAATAAGGAGAAAAGGGGCAGCAGGAGCAGCAAGGTACAGTGATATGAGAAGGGTGCTTACATAAAGTTAACAAGCTCTCTCTCTTTATGTACATAATTGGGCATAGAACAATTTAATTAGCATTTGGCAATTCCAACAGCACACAAAAGGAGATATAGAAACAGTCTAGAGAGGAGATACCAGAAGCCAAAACTGTCTAGAACTAAATATAAATTGGCTAGAGCAGTAGGGAGACAGGGGAACCCTCTCTGAGAAGCAGCAGCTGGAGACTAAGGCATGGAAATATGGGTAAAAACCTAGAGATAGGAAGCAGATAAGCAGCCAGCAATAGGCATGGAAATATGGGTAAAAACCTAGAGATAGGAAGCAGATAAGCAGCCAGCAATAGGGAGGAAGGGAACAGAATGGTCACATGTCACATGTTACACACCATCAAGAAATAACATCTGTGCAAGTCACCTGACAAGATGGTCTGTGCACCAGGGAACAAATATAAAAAAAAGAGAAGAGAAGAGAAGGAAAAAAAAGCAACCTTTGGTCTGACTCAGGATCTCCAGGAGTGGATACCTTAGGTCAACATTGGAAGTTTCTAAGACTTCAGATACACTGTATAGAAGCACCTTACACAAGCAATACACACCTTTTATATAAAAACTTAAAAGTACTAAGGCACAAAGTAGTTAAATCAAATAGTCCCCAGAACTTACATGTTCCCACAAGCACGTCAGTGGCAGAGGATGAGGATGGTTCTAAGGTTGTAGCTGGAGGTGTGGCAGGGGCAGGAGTTGGTAACTTGCTAGCGGGAGGTATTGGCTTATATCCTTTGAGAGGTTGTTTAGGCTGCTTAACTTCAACCCCATCAAAAACCTGATTCTTAAGTGAATTCAATTCCTTATGTAGCTTAGCAATACATTCTTCCCACAAGAAAGTAGGATAGTCACCAACGCTGTCGAAGTGTAAGACCTTGTGAATTATTTGCTGTTGAGTCACCTGCTCAGGGTCGGAGTTGGCGTTGCCAAAAAGCATGCCTGTAACAATTTGCCCTGGATTGCACCTATGCCATTCATCAACTTGCTCCTGGAAAGACTTCTTGTCCGGGTAGTTGGGAATGGTGGTGCCAGTGATTAGAACTATCTTGCCATCAATAGCCCTTTGAATTCTTTCTTGCCGAATATAATTTTCTAAAGTGGCACAGCGTCCTGTAGTCACTGTATGGCCAATTTCCCCACAGAAGTGGCAAAGGCCAGGTGCAGGTACATTAGTGGGTCAGTTAGCAGTGAGGTTGGTTGTGATCATAGTTTCAATGCGGGTCATGGCAGAAGCAACAGCAGCAGTAACAGCAGCGTTGAGATCCTCTTTTTTAATGAAGTTGGCAATAAGAGGCAGGATCGGAATAATACCGTTGGTTTGCTCAGGGAGTGGGCTTGTCCTAGCATGTTGTATACCAACGCCAGTGTCTATACCCTTGAGAACCCATTTGCTGGCTTCAAAGACGTTGGCAATGTTATATGGCTTCTCTGGATGATGGGCCTGCTGGACAATTTCTAGGCAATGAGCAATGCGAGTCCAAAGTGAAGTTGGAATACCCTGTTGGAATAGATGATGTTTCTCATTAATATAAAGCTTGCCGTTTTGCAAAAGCCATCTAGCGATCTTCTGGAACTCATGGTAATACATAGAGAACATGCCAAGCAAAGATGTGCTGTTGTCAAAAGATTCCTGTACTAGTTTCTGCAACTTGTTTACTGTGTATCAGGTAGCCTTCTCAGTGCCAGGGTACAACTGAATCACTGCCACCTGCCAGCCTTCATATGAGGTGCCTTGGGCTGGAACTGGTGGTGCAGCAGGAACAAAGGCAGCAAACTTGGCAAGATCTGTCCATGTCTCTGCTGTGTTATATGACACATATCTTGCTGCGTATTCCTTCATCTGCATGTGGTTGGTAATTCCACAATCCCTGAATAAATACTCTAATTCTTTGAAATACTGAGAGAGCTTCCATGGCTTGGACTCGTCCCATTTTGGTGCTGAGAAGTGATTGCGAGGCGGCATGCACTGAACTGATTGTTCCATAGTAACTGTGGTGCCGAGTTTGGTTAGCGGACATGGGGAAGGGGTTCCAAGAATTGGCGATGGGGTAAGAGAAATAACAAGTTAAGAAAGAGGTATTAAAGGAGTAGTGGGGGTAATGGGTTGTGGTACGGCAAGCGGTGATAGGCTTCTACTCGGACTGAGCACATCAAGGGGTATACTACAGGTCTACAGACACAGGCTATACTCGAGACCCTAGCGATCTTTTTGGACACAGGAAACCATGGATCTTGGTGCTCAATTATAGGCGCTGGTTATCAGTCTTAACTACTATGACCAGGCCTTCAGCATATACCATTTATTGACCTTGGAGGATTAGGAGACCAGGGACTCTGGGTGCTAGCAAGACGGCGGGGACATGACTTTGACCAAACCCTGATCAGTTCCATAAAGGGGTTAGCATTAGGCGCTGCCATTGGACAAGGCACTTTAATCAGAAGTCTAAAGAATCAACAGCGACAGAACAGGATATACTCTAGCCTGACATTCTATTCATCAAAAATTGATACTAGATTTAGCGCCGGCAGCAGAACTCACGGCATCTGTTGAGGATTTTCCGACCATACCCCGCCAAAGGCCTGGCCAATTGGAATTACACTAAAAAGTGAGCAGATTCCTACAAAAGTTTAAGTCAGTTTGGAGTCGCCATGGCCAATGGGCTATAACACCCTTGGTCGCCGTTGCCCTATGTGTACTGGTCGCCGTTGACAGGTTGCCATTAGCTACAACCACAAGGAGAGGCGCTAATTGATAGCGCCGCTAATGGACTCATTTTAAAAATATAATAGCGCATAGTATAAAAGATAGCTACTTGGAATGTACATAGCTAACGAATGGTAACCTTTTGAGCATCCAAGTTACCCTTAGCGTTCAAATCGCGCTAGCTCGCTCAAACTTTGTCACTAAGTTGGGTGCTAGCCTCGTTTATCCCGTCTTTGTCGTTTATGGTGCCACCTACAGGCACACTATGCTGTGCTACTCGCCTTTTCTTCTATATCTTTGTGTAAACTACGACACTTACCGTTTGCCAGGTAGCACGCAAGACGCTATTCTCTAGCGCATCGTTTTATCACCTTTGCTCGAGCACACTGGGACTCTGTCAGGACTCCTCATAACTACGCATGCCAAGCACTGGAGACGGCGTTGTACTGCGTATACATCCAGCACACCCAACCACAGTTGGCATCATCAGCGGCAATGCTAAGAGGTTGTCAGCGCTAAAATCAAGAGAACGCTGGAAGAGATCAGGAAATTCATTTACAGTGGCGTTCTGTAGTTCCTGTGTGAGAGAGAGACCTGGTAAGGCACCAGGTGGTTGTGGAGTTGATGAGTGAGAAGGGGCTATGCCTTCTGCTGACTGCTCTAGCAGACAGCGCTTATGCTGAAGACAGGTTTCTGGCAGAATTCTGCTCTGAAGAACCCTCGCAGTGGGCTCCAATTTGATGATGCCCAAAATTTGGTTAGTAACAAATGTAGTAATAGTGTTACCATGCCAAAAGCTTGCATTGGGTGCACTAAAAGTGATGAGGGGAGTCCTGGGCAGGTCCCAGAGAACGTGCCTATAAAATAAGATAAAGTCAGGAAGGGGGTCGGCAAGTGTCAAGCGCTAAGGTATAAGCGCCTATGGAAGAAGCGGTAAGTGAACATGGCAATGTGAGTGGCAAGAACATGGGAAGCTTAGCAAAGTCTAAGCAACGTTAATGCCTGCCATAGCTGCAAGGTGTAAGAATGTTGTTGGCTAGCAATAGTCTGCAACTGCCGATGACTTCGATGTTGCCGACCATAAATAAGACTTAGACTGTAAGAGAGACTGTAAGTGGAGCAGAAAACTCTGTTCTGATTCCTATGTACAAGTTGGTAAGTACTTTTATACTACAAAGAGTTCACCATCACCAAGTGACTAATAACACCAAAGTGCAGCAAACTAGAAAGTTTTATAGGGGTGGCTCCAACGGTTTCAGATCTCTACTGTCCATTCAAGACACTTAGCAATGCCAGGCAGCAGATTGTGATGTTAAACTATCAATCCATCAATCTTCTGTCTGTCCAAAATACTAAGCGACGTCAAGCGCCAAATCGAGGTGCTAAGCGATGTCAGACACCAAGGTCAAATGCCAAGCTGTCCACCAGTTTTTGATAGATCATCAGTCTTCTTTCTAAGCGCTGTCATCAGTGACTGATGCCATCTGTCAGTTGCTATTCTGTCTGCCATCAGCGCTATCATTGATCAGATCTATTTCTTGCCGTGCATGGCCATCAAATATCATCAAAATTAGTTAATTAGCGCACGCTAAGATATCTTAAGCCAGTGCTGTGTTGCCGTAGCCTGCCATTGATGTGCTGATTCTGTATGAGGTCCCATTACCACATTATATTCTGCTAACACAAGGGTATAGTCTCAAGAGAAATCTAAGAGAGAAAAAAAAAGAAAGAGAAGGAGAAAAAAAAAGGAACTAGAAAATCCATCAGTATTCTATGACAAGCTGGCTTTTATCCAGCTTGTTAAAGTTCTGTTGTGTCTATTGTATATGATGTAAGTAGTTATAATCAACCAGGATTATATCTCTCCCTACTCAAAAAAATTGTCAATAATAAAAAGAAAAAAGGTATCCAGTGTAAGTACATAAAAAACTGCTTATGCAGATGCATTAAAAATTCAGTAGAAAAAGCTACTGGCAGCAGAAACATGGTAAAAATGAACAGTACATCAATCCTGACCTTTTTCTGCCAATTAGATATCTAATGCTGCATTGTGTTTAAGTTTTTTACCTAGTAGCCATTTGTTGTGCTCTGGCCTGAACCTCACATAACAGACCAGGTATTGCTGGCCACATCTTTGCTGTCTTGAAGCCACAATTTTTTCTACATAAAATTTGTTGCAGTTCATATCTGGTGCAAATACTAGAGGAGATTCCAGCTTTCCTTGCAATAGGAACAGGGAGTTTCAATTTGTGATACTATACAAAATTGTTGCAGTGAGGAACAAAGACCATTACATTCAAAAATGTCCTGTAAACCACTATTACATGGTATAGACTATTGTATCTAGGCATTAGCTTTGCCACTTGTTGTTTATCTTTCTTTTTGTACAAATTATAGTTGTCCTTTGTTGATACAAGTACACATTATCCAATGTCAAATAAAAAATTATCTTGCCTTAAAGTGTTTGCTTAAGCTACTTGTTGTACTTTTGCTTGTGCTAAATTATTCTGTGCTGTTGCCATGTCCACCTGTAAACATTTAATAATTGTCCTGGCCGTTGCCTTGTCCTCATCACAAACCTTATCTGGCATCATTAGAGAGGGACATAATGTGCAGTGTGTAGTCTATTTGCAATTGAAAGAGTGAGAAACCTGTGGACTTACTAACTACGTTTATAATGTTAAATATGATGCAAGACAATACACATCACTAACTCTGTTGGTTGCAATTGACATGAAAATGTAGGGCTTGATTAATAGTTTTATTTGATTGTTTACTTATCCTATCTCTCTGCAGATGGTATGCAGTCAACATCAGTATATCAATTTTTATTAATAATGGTGCTTTTAGAATCTAGATACAAACATTTTATCTTGGTTGTCAACAATGCTTGTTAACAAGCTATTTTCACAATACCAATGCTCAAAAAATAACTCTGCTAGCTCTATTGCCATGAAATCTGTCTGTGTAGGAATAATGTAGATGTTAGAATGCAATTTGTCCATGATAAAAAGTATGCAGTTGTAATTGTTATCTTCTGGTAGAGAAACAATACGGGCCCATTGGTTTTGTTATTGAAGCTTTTAGGTGTTGACAATTATGGCATATGGGAATGTATACTGATTCTAGATCCCATTGCATTTTTAGCCAGTAATACAAATATTGAAGGGCTTTGTATGCTTTATAAAATCCAAAGTGACTGAGAAAATCATGTGCAAGATAGAAAATTTTCTCTAAAACACTTTTCCATCTGAGAATCCAGAAACTATAATCCATCATAGCAAGACAACATCAACATCCCCTGTGCTGCTTCAATCAAATTATTGCATCACAGGTCCACCACATAACTAGCTTTAATCTCTGTAATAGTCATTTCATTAAGTTTAATTATCAGTTCAATTGGGGCTGTTGCAGTGACTGGCAGAGGGGACAGTGTCCTATATAATGAGATGGCTGTTGAAAACAGTGAGTCTCAACTCACTGGCAATATAGCACTGATGCACACTGTGATCATATTGTCATTGTGCACATACATAAAAGTGATTGTTGAGGCATGTTGACATGATGTCAATGGGTCCAGCAGGTTGTGCAGCAGCCTTGAGAGGGCATCAGCCACCATGTTGTCCTCTTGTTTCATGTATACCAATTTGCAGTTGAATTGTAAGAGGAATTCCATTTATCTGGCTTGACACTGGGAAAAATCGCATTGGTGATTAAAATTGAGCAGTGTCTTATGATTGGTATAGACAATGAACTAAGATCCAAACAACTCAGATTGCCACTTCTTTAAGGCCTGTACTATGGCTAACAACTCCTCTTCATATACCAGGTAGTTCAGTCCCAGACCCTTGAAGGTCTGACTTTCAAACACAACTGGCTGTGCATGATTCCAGGTTTTTTCACAGGATATGACTGCCTCTGAGCATAAATTGCTGGTGTCTGTTGTTATGAAAATCATTTTTGACATATCAGAATGATTGATTGTAGTCAAACACTCTTGCAAAATCATGATTTCTTTGATTGTGTTGAATACTCATTAATGCTGCAAAGACTAGTAAGAGAACAGAATATTGCAGTCATGTGTGGTCAGATCATAGAGGACACCTGTGTATCTGGCAAGGCATGGTAAAAAGACAGCAATGTACCTCACCAGTCCCAGAAACAAATGAACTTCCTTAGCTGATGTGGAAGTTGGCCAATCAAGTATCTGGTCTACTTTAGAGGCATCTGCTTCCATTTCTTGTGCTGAAATATGATGCCCCAAGAAATTGATTTTAGTCTGGTACAGGTGACATTTTTTTTTGTCAGACACATTGAAATAGCACCATCAAAAATGTGTTTATCAAATCAATTATGGCAAAAATCTTCCTTTTGGTGCAATCTCTGAGGATGTCATCAACCAGGAGTAATGGATAATTGTCTGGTATAGTGGTGGCATTCATTTAGTTTTCTGAAATTATTTACCTACTGTGGAGATGCTATCGGATCAGCTTTTGATATAATAAATGCCAATAATATAAAGGCAGAAGATGACGGTCAAATATGTTCTGCTGTCAAGTATTCCTCAATGAGTGCCTTCCAGGCCTTGCAATATTTATAAGAGCATTGGTAAGAACATGTTTTTATCAGTTGATTTGCATTTTTAAGTTGGATTTCTGCTAACATGTCTCAAGATATGTTTGTGCATTATTGTACCAGCTTCTACATTTATTACAATTGAATTTGATTTCAAGAAAAAGAGTCTTAAGATCATTGGAACACACAATTTTGGTGCAACAACAGCCTGTAAGCTGCAAAATGTCCAATGCTAATTGAAGGATGCAACAGAAATTTTACAGTATTCTATGAGTGTTGTGCCTTGCTTCTCTTTGATATTCATGGCTACATCTATACTTAATGGTCTATGCAACAAACAGCAATGGAGTCCCAGATAGTTCACTAAAGCTGAATCAATAAGCACAAGATGTGAGCCTGAATCAATCAATGTAGAGACAGTTATGGGCATGGCAACATTAGGTCTATTGACCATGATATTCTAGACAAAATGGGACAAAAACAACAGAGCATAGCTCACCAAGTTGTCAGTAGTATTTGTCAGGGGACTCCTCATTTCTTCCTTCTTTCACTCCTTATTCCTTCACTCTCCTTTTATTTATTTTCTTATTTCTTCTATCATTCTTTTATTTTGCTGTTTCTATTCTCTCAACACTATCTGTTAGTACTATTCTCAACCTTTGAGGTGCTCTGGTTCTTTAGCTATTATTCAGACAAGTGCGGGCCCTTCAGCACTGCTTCCAGACTGCTTATATAAGCCAGAGTTTGTCTTTCTGACTTTTAAAGTCCAGAATTTTCCTGCCTTGTTTGCACAGTTGTTTGGTTAGTCAATTTTTGAGTTTTTAAGGTTTTATTGTACTGTATAGTTGTTTTCTACACTTCAGAAGCCCCAGAAGTGTCCATCCTGGCATAGGGAATCCCTAGACTTGTTCTCTTTGAATCTCCCTCTGCCAAGTGAGTAGTTATTATGATATTGTCAGTACATACTCTAATACACTTTGGATCTCCCTCTGTCAGCTGTGTGACTAAGCCACAGCCTCTAGAAGTCACCCTTACAGTATTGAAGTCAGTGTTTTTGTTGTATTTTTTTATAAGCAGCAATAGTGATAGTTTTGATAGAAGCAGAGGATTCAACTGTCTAGTTAAGTGTAGTTGTGGTTAAAGCCACTACTGCAACCAGTGCAATCAGCTTGGAATAGTTTTTCTGCCTGCACATGTAATGCCTTGTGATTATCTATGATGGCCTGTGTAACAGGTTGATAGTTTGAAGTACCCAGAAACCTCTTTTTACAATCTCATAACAGATGACCAGCAAATGAAATACAACATTTAAAACAGCCTTTGTTTGCTCCAAGAAGTTTATATTCATCTATTGTAAGGGTAGGCACTTTCAACATTGCCAATGATCTGCCCATATTACATCTACTGTTTGTATGTTGAGTTGAAGTGATTTGTTTAGAACTATTCAATGACAATTTTTTAGTGGCACAGACAGCTTTGTCTGCAATTTCATGCTGATGTTTTTTTGAGAAATGACAAGTGTTGTCAACAACCTGAATTACTTCCAACTATTATTGAAAGTTCTTTTTTACACTGAGTTTCTTGCTCTTGTACAATTGTTTTAGTAATGGGTTTATTTTAGCTTCTAACTGAGTATGCATACTGTTGTTACTTGCTTGTATGGGCCATTGCTAGCATGGCATGACCAAGATCTATTTGTTGACATTGTTCTACACTAATACAAGCTATTGCTAGCATGGCATGACCAAGATCTATTTGTTGACATTGTTCTACACTAATACAAGCTATTGCTTACCAAGCATCTGGACAGACTATTGCTTATACAAGCATCTGGCAGTCTAATAAATCATATAACAGCAAAAATCAAAGACATTTTTCTCACACTGATACAGGCTGCTGCTTATACAAGCATGTAGATAGACAAACAGTCTAATAAATTATATGACAGCAAAAATCAAGACATTTTTCTCACACTGACATAGGCTGCTGCTTATACAAGCATCTAAATAGACAAACAGCCTAATAAATCACATAACAGCAAAAATTGAAGATATTTTTTCTACACTGATACAGGCTATTGCTTACACAAGCATCTGGCAGTCTAATAAATCACATGACAGCAAAAATTGAAGACATTTTTCCTACACTGATATAGGCTGCTGCTTATACAAGCACAGATATATGAACAGTCTAATAAATTACCTGATAGCAAAAATTGAAGATATTTTTTCCACACACTTACCTCAGCCTTAGAACAAACATCAACAATATGAACTAAAATCACATGACAGCAAAAATTAAAGACATTTTTCCCACACATAGTTCACTGCACAGAAAAACCTTGATCTATCCTAGATCTTGGAATCAAAATAACTATCTGTGCTAGCAAGTAAAGAGTTGAGCTTCTGTAGTTGACAGGCAAAATTCTAGAAAATCTTTTTTGTCAGATCAAAAATTGTGGAGTAGATACATATATATAGCTCTTTCTTCAGTCCTGTGCAAGATATTTTTCCTTTATTTCCATCACAAAATCCTCAAATGAGAGCTTGTTCCACTGAAATCCAGTTGTGAATATGATGATCTTTAAATGTGGTACATACTTGTTGAATCTGATCTTCTTTGGCCACATCTTTATTCTGCAGGCAGTCTATTACTATCCTGCACTGCCTTAAACTCCTCTACTTCCTCAACTATTGCAGGCCAACTGTTTTGCATGAATTAGAGGGGGTTTTCTTTACAAAACTTCTCCACTGTGCAAAAATGTTGTAAATATCTATCTACCTTGTCCAATCCCAGCTTCTGCATCAACCATTAATGATTACTTGATCATTAACAAAGTCCAACTAGACTTTATTGTCCCTCATGAAGGGGGCTATCAATAAGTATATTGTACCTATCAAAATTTGCCATGTCCATATAGAAATTAGTGAAGTCATACAATGCCTCACTATCACTCTTAATGTTATAAGTATAATCCTTGTTATTGTATGTCTCTAGCTCAACATACTCATCTTACAGTGAGGAAACTGGGTTCAAGTCCTCTGGCTCAGCATCTGGCTCTAGTACAGGCTTGTCACCAAGATCCTGTTGATCATCATCTTCTGATAGTGCTGCTGTGTGCCCTGCCTAAATATTGTCAGGTTCCACTGAGTTGGGGGCTTTCTGAGAAAGCAACGCCCTTACAAGGTGGACTTGATCTACATGTACCCAGATGTCTGGAACTCTGGACTGTGCTCCAGGGTTCAAGATGTGAACAGGGGATTCCCAGGGTGAGGGACTTAGTCCGGAAATCAGGTAAAGTTGAAGAGAATTAGAGGAGTAAAGTCAAGTCGAGAACCAGGAGTTTTAGGATGGGACCCGGTTAGTGAAGTTTAAGTTGTGAAGTGCATACCAATTTTAAGAGCGCGCAAACAAATTGAGTGTGCTAGTCAAAGCATACCAGTCAGTGCATACCAGTCAATCAAAGGGCACACAAACAATCAAATGTAATATCAAGACTAAAGTACGACAAGTAGGTAGCTATTCTTTAAGTACTGGTGAGACTACTCTGGGTTCCTGAGGGTCTCCGGAATGTCTGGATTAGTTCTGGAAGTGAATGGACAGCAGCGGAAAGGGGAAACTGTAGACCAGGG
Source organism: Macrolepiota albuminosa (assembly GCA_027475525.1). Classification (NCBI taxonomy): domain Eukaryota; kingdom Fungi; phylum Basidiomycota; class Agaricomycetes; order Agaricales; family Agaricaceae; genus Macrolepiota; species Macrolepiota albuminosa. The sequence continues at coordinate 1,697,720 of JAMWFC010000053.1, read as the reverse complement.
ATTGGGCATGCAGAGCGCACAATCTATTAGAGCGGAGGGGCAGCACTGATGCATAATGCATGATAGCTGGGGTGATTGGCAAGTATGCTGGCATATAGTTCTGGGGTCCATGATGTAGGGCTGTCAGGGGGTGTGGCGTGATGGCAGTGTTGGTGGTCATGATGGCGGAGGCTGTGTCATGGGGTTGCGGGAGGGTCCCAGAGTGGTCCCAGGTAGAGAGGGTTGTGACATCACCCCCCTCAAAGCGCTGAGACCCTCCAAGGTGCACATTGTCAGTAGGTTACACTGGGGGGTCAAGTGTGGGAACTGTCTCACCTCCTGACATGTAGAAAAAAATTTTTTTACCATCAAACTCAACATATTGCATACACTGACACATTCTCCAATGCCCCCATCTACCAATGAAGTTGCTCCCCTGGTCGTGTGGGAGGCCCAGGATGCGAGATACCAGCACCAGCTCAACCATGAGCACATGGCAATGCTCATTCAGCAATGTGAGTGTTTCTGCGCTGTCTTGCTTGTCACGACTGACCTTCTTTTTTCAGAACAACACAATATTCCTGCCCTAGAGGCGGGTTCTAGTTGATCCCCTGAGGCAGGCCCAAGCAACCTTTTGGTACCTGCCCCCTGTCAGGGGACTCCTCATTTCTTCCTTTTCTCACTCCTTATCTCTTCACTCTCCTTCCATTCATTCTCTTATTT
>JAMWFC010000053.1:1642340-1691446 GCA_027475525.1 Macrolepiota albuminosa | reverse complement strand
TAGTAGCGGGCCATGTCATCCTTTGCCTTAGCTAAAGCTGCCTTGGCTTCCTCCTGGGCTGCCTTCATCCGATCTATAAACTTGTTGACAGCTTCATTCTCTAAAGGTTGTCCACAAGGCTCGAATCCCATCCGAGGATGTTGACCAGTATCTAGAAGGAAAGGAGACATTTGGGTGGCAGCATGTACACGGTTGTTGTACTGGAACTCTGCCTCTGGTAATAGGTCATCCCAGTCATCCTGTCGTTCATTGCAGAAGAGCTGGAGATACTGTTCTAGCTCCTGGTTGACACGCTCAGTCTGGCCATCAGATTGGGGGTGGTAGGCTGTGGAAGTGTGGAGTTTGACATGGAGGAGGTGATACAGTTCTCTAGTAAACTCTGCCACAAACTGAGGTCCATGGTCCGAGACGTAAGCATCTGACAACCCATGGAGCTTCCAGACATGCTTTTGGTACAGATTGGCAGCGCCCATGGCTGAGCAAGTAGTGTGTGTTGGAATAAAATGAGCACGCTTGCCACAGAGATCCACTACCACCATGATTGCATCATATCCATAAGAATCAGGTAACTCAACAATGAAGTCTACCAAGGCCATACTCCAACGCTCAGCTGGGATAGGCAATGGATGAAGTTGTCCCATAGGAGGCTGACGACGAGGCTTAGTCCAAAGGCAAAGATCGCAGGTGGAGGTGTAAGAGCCAATATACCATGACATTTGAGGCCACCAGTAATTCTGTGAGACCAGCTCCAGTGTCTTCCATCTGCCAGGATGTCCTGCAACTCGAGAGTCATGATGCTGCTCCACAATCCGCCTCCGGAGATCTGGCAGGTTGGGAACATAAATGTGTTCCCAAAAGGTGAGAAGACCATTCTCCAGAGACCACTCATCAGTGCGGACAGACTTCACTCCAGTTTTCTCTCAAGCATGCAAGGCCATGGCAGCCTTAGCTACCAGATCTTCTTGAGTGCCCTCCCGGTTACCTTGTCGGATGTCTTGAAGGATGCTCACTTCTTCTCCCTGGCCAACCACACCTTCTAGAGCACGGATAGCAAATAGTTCTGGCTTTAGGAGTACAATATTGTCATTGTCACTAGCTCCTGAACCATGATCTGCTCGCCTAGAAAGCGCATCTGGCTTACCCATGCTCCGTCCAGGTTTGTGATGCAGAGAGAAGTCAAAGTTGGCCAGATACAAGGACCATCGAGCCTGTCGGCGGTTAAGTTTCTTGGCCATCTGAAAGTACTCTAAGTTCTTGTGATCAGTCCACACCTCAAATTTATGCCTGGCACCCTCAAGGAAATGTCGCCACTCCTCAAATGACCGAATGATAGCTAGCATCTCCTTGTCATGGATCTCATAATTTCGCTCCACAGCATTGAGACTCTTGGAGTAGAAAGCCACAGGATGCCACTTACCATCCTCCCTTGACTGTTGAGAGAGAACGGCCCCAGTAGCAAAATCTGAGCTATCAGCTTCAACACGGAAGGGAGAGTCATTGTCTGGGAATATAAGGACAGGCTTTGAAGTGACTGCCTGTTTGAGGGCGTCAAAGGCTGTCCGCTGTGCTGCATCCCAGTGCCAAGAAGTGTCCTTAGTGGTGAGATCGAAGAGGGGCTGAGCATGGTGTGAGAAATCCTGAATAAACCTCCGGTAGAAGTTGGTGAAACCCAGGAAGGCCTAAACCTCCTTCTTGTTCTTAGGCTCTGGCCACTCTGCTACACCAGCCACCTTGACTGGGTCCATCTCAGCCATTCCATGAGAGATGATCAGTCCAAGATATTCAACCTTAGTCTGCTCAAACTTGCACTTCTCTGGCTTAAGATAGAGCTGGTGCTGGCAAAGACGTTCCAGTACAATGTGCATAATCCAACGATGCTCCTCTAGAGTCTTGATATAGATGAGAATATTGTCAAGGTATACGCACACAACACCTTCCGCTATAAGGTCTCGGAAAATGTCGTTCATCATGGTCTGGAAGGTGGCAGGGCTATTAGTAAGGCCAAAGAACATTACCAGAGGTTCAAAGAGTCCACAATTTGTTCGGCATGCTCCCTTCCACTCATCTCCTTCTTTGATGCACACATTGTTGTAGCCCCAGCAGACATCCAACTTGGTAAAGTAGCGTGCACCTCAGAGGTTGTTGACAAGCTCTGAAATGAGTGGTAAGGGGTAGCGATTCTTCACAGTCATCGCATTCAAGACTCGATAGTCCTGAACCAGATGTAGAGATCCATCCTTCTTCTTAATGAAGAAGACTGCACAGTCATCGCATTCAAGACTCGATAGTCCTGAACCAGATGTAGAGATCCATCCTTCTTCTTAATGAAGAAGACTGGAGAGGCCATCAGAGACTTTGAGGGACGGATGCGACCAGAGTCTAAATTCTCCTGCAAAAAGGCATCAAGCTCATCCTGTTCTTTGGGAGAGAGTGGGTAGACCTTGCAGCTAGAGGGCTCAGCATTGGGCATAAGCTCAATTGCATGGTCCCACTGCTTACGCTCTGGCAGGGAGTCAAATGATGCCTTAGAGAAAACATCCTCAAAGTCTTGCAGGTGATGAGGAACTGCATCTTGGAACGACTTAGGAGCAGAGTTGGCAGCAAATGCCTGAGCTAGCCGCTGGGAGGTAGTTTGGCTAGCTCTAATCTCTGCTACAGTTGGTGGAGGTCGTAACGTAGTTGCATAAATCCTATCACCTGTCTCGATAGCCTCGTCTGGAGACTCTGGGTCAGGAGTGCATCCAAATTCACCCTCGTGTCCATCTTCCATCTGGGCTTCACTCACTACACCTCGAATGTCCTCATAGAGGGCCTCTCTATAAGGGAACGCCAAGGGAGGAGGATCCAGTAGGTCGAGGTCTGCAAAGGGGAGGTGTCCAACTCGGCAAGCCCGGATAGCAGCACGCTCATGGACTGACTCTCTGCGCTCCTCTCTAACTTCCTTGGCACATGTGGAACACCGTCGAGGGCAGCGGCTCATGCTCACCTTACCCTTGGCCTAGTCAATCTCAGGATTGTGATCACGCAGCCAGGAGAACCCAAGTATCATGTCCTGCTTTCCTAGGCTGGTAACCGCAAAGACTGCATGCTCCGAATGAGTCTGATAACAAAGGACTAAATCCACCACTGAGCAGATGGATCCAGCTTCATTGAGCGTACCATCAATGTTATAGACTGGAATAGGGTGAGAGAGGGGACGGGTAGTGAGCTGGTGTTGTTCCACATAATGGGTGTCTAGGAAGAGTCCAGTAGCGCCACTGTCCAAGAGAGCTATGACGCTTTGAGTCTGCTGAGTGTCAGTTGTCTCAATCTCCACATTCAGATGCAGAGAGTTGGGAGAGGGAGTAGAGGCAACAACATAGCGACGAGGAAGGCATCATTCCCAAGCTGGAACATGTGGTCGTCGGACAGGGGAAGGAGGAGAGGAGGTCTTAGCTGAGGCTTGGACCAAGGGGGTATTTTGTACGTCGGAGGGGGTGCTTACAGTTTCAGTCAGAGAATCAGGAACAGGGAGCGATACATTAGAAGACTCTACTAATTGACATGTAAACTGATTAGCACCAGGCGGCGGAGGCGTACAACTCATCCGTCGCTCTATTGAAAACCCTCCTCTGCAGAACCAAAGGACACATCCGATAGTTCTGCTACAGCTTCCACAGGACCCAAGGACTCCTCCAAAGGTTCTGCTTCAGTCTGTACATCTGGGGAGGGGTTTCCTTGAACGTCTCAGGCAGCAAGGAGCTGGAGAAGGAGCTCCTCCTGCTCTAAAGCTGAGAGATAGCGCACCTCTAACCCCTGGGGACAATACCGAGCAAAGTGACCAGGCTTTCCACAGCGACGGCAGAGGAGAGGAAGGGAGGAACGTTGACGAGAGGCATCGACATCCATAGGTACTCCAAAAGGAAGAGGACGTGCTGCAGGTACCTGAGCTGGGGGTGGAGCGCAAAATGGAAGGGAGGGCTGGATAGGATGATGAGCAGAAAACGACGCCTGTGAGGTGGAGTGAGGGGCAGTTCCATGGTGGAGCTCACGTCGTAACTCCATAAGCTGCCACTGATCACATGCTACCTGATACCAGGTCTCAATACTTGTGTCATCAGGTCGTCCCTCAGCCATGCTGTTGATCTGGTCCATGAGAGAGGTACCTGATACCAGGTCTCAATACTTGTGTCATCAGGTCGTCCCTCAGCCATGCTGTTGATCTGGTCCATGAGAGAGGAAAGGAGGCCATCTCGGAAGGTGAGACAGAGCTGAAGACCATCCGGATAACAGGCCTGTTCAGCAAGAGCTCTGAAGGAGTTGATGTACTCATCTAGGGTCCGCTTCCCCTGCCCATATCAATGAGACAGGCCTGTTCAGCAAGAGCTCTGAAGGAGTTGATGTACTCATCTAGGGTCCGCTTCCCCTGCCCATATCAATGAGAATCTTGGAGAGTGAGGGCTGCCACCTTAGCAGGGTCCAAGGGGAAGAACTCTGTCCGAAACTCCTTCTCAAACTGATCCCAACTTCCAAAACTCTCCACTCCTCCAGGGCGTCAAAAGACTTGTAGTGCGCATGTCGAAGCTCGCCCAGACTTCATGTAAGAAAGAACCCAAGCGATCTTGAGAGCATCAGAGGGGAAAGCCTCACCACTGAGCTGAATATAGGTGATGCAGGACTGCAGGAAACGCTCGCCTATTGCTCGGTCACCATTGAATGCATCTGGGAGTGCTGGGCGAGGAAGATTGGCATGAACTGGAGGGGAGGCCCCAAAGCGAGGGACTGGGGGTGTGCCAGCCCTAACTAGAGGTGTCTGGAGAGGGGCAGGAGCGAGAGGGAGGCGCTCTAAGAGGGCCTGAAGGGAATGGGAGATGGTGTCTGTGGCCTCACATAATCCAGCAAGTTCGGTGGTGTGGAGGGTGAGAGAAGCTTGAGTAGTCTGCACCTGAGTCTCCAGAGCAAGCAAGCGACTCCAGGCATTATCCTGAGGGGCAGAAGTGTCCAGGGGAGTGTCTGAGGGGGCTGGTTGGGTCATAGAAGCAACAGAGGGGCAGGGAGTAATCCAGTGGGGGAGGGACCTAAAGGGGCAAGAGAGGGCTCAAGCAGGCTGAAGGGGGCTCCCAGACCAAAATGTAGAGACTTGTTCTGCTGTAAGGGCAACCTCTAGAGGCTGTGGCTCAGTCACACAGCTGGCAGAGGGAGATCCAAAGTGTATTAGAATATATACTGACAATATCAAGGTAGCTACTCACCTGGCAGAGGGAGATCCAAAGAGAACAAGTCTAGGGATTCCCTATGCCAGGTTGGACGCTTCTGGGGCCTCTGAAGCATGGGAAACAACTGTACAGTACAACAAAACCTTAAAAACTCAAAAATTGCCTACACAAACACTTGTACAAATAAGGGGCAAACTCTGGCAAACTCTGGCTTATATAAGCGGTCTGGAAGCAGTGCTGAGTGGGCCCACACTTGTCTGAATGGTGGCTAAAGAACCAGAGCATCTCAAGGGCTGAGAGTAGTACTAACAGATAGTGTTGAAAGAATAGAAACAGTGAAATGAAATAATGTCAGAAGAAATAAGAGAATGAATGGAAAGAGAGTGAAGAGATAAGGAGTGAGAAAAGGAAGAAATGAGGAGTCCCCTGACAACTAGCTATATACCTACGGCGGCTAAGGTCCAGGGCATCTGGGTGAGCTCCGGGGCTGGACTCTATGTGGTCATGCCTGTGCATTGTATTGTCCAGGTGTGAGTCCTGTGCAGCGTATTGTCTGGATACAGGTGTGGCGCCGGGGGGATCAGTTGGGGCCCATCAGTTGGGGGATGGTTGAATGCCAGGGCAATCATGAGAGTGGAGTTTGTGGACAGGCACTGGGGTCGGTCACTTGGTTGGATGATGAGGGCGGGGTGTTGGGGCTAGCATGTTGTGGCATGTCAGGGTTTGCATGGTGTGCTGGGTCATGACAAGAACATCATGGTGAGTGTCCTCCAGTCGATGTCAGGGTTTGCATCCTGTAGCCAGGAGAGACCTAGTACAAGTAGGGTCAAGTCATGAAGTTGCATGACCAGGAAGTCCGATGTGAATTCAAAACTGTTGTCCAGGGTCATGTGCCCTGAGTAAGACCTCCTGATGGGGCCAGAGGAGGAGGGGGTACCATCGAGTTGCTGCAAGTTGAGGGGTTGCTCGAAAGGATCATAGAAGAAGTCAAGGGTGTTGCTGACAAAGACTCTGGTGGCTCTGCTATCAATGAGGGCTGACAGCAGCCCCAGGGCCCTGTCCAACCTGGCATTGATGACAAAGGATCTTGATGAGTGAGACTAGAGCCTGGAAAACAACGTGATTCCATCTGGGGGGTCCTGCAGAGTTAGATCGGAGCTTGGGGAATCGGTGATGTTGAAGAGGAGCTGCTGGTTATCAGTTGTCAGTTCTTGATTCAGACAGAGGGTGAGGTGTCACTAGTCAATGCAGGGGTTAGTGTCCCACAGCTAGGGGAGCCCCAAAATCCGGGGTGCAGAGGGGTGGAGTTTGGTTACCAGCATCCAGAGAGTGTGAGTTTGTCCGTTGGTGAAGATAACGGGCATACACACAAAATAAGTGATATCTCTAGCCACAGAGGCATCTCCATCAGGCAAGGCAAAGTCAGACAGGGATTGGGAGTTGTTGGGCGGGCTCCAGGGTGGAGGAGGACCAGGCCTCATTGATAAAGTTGTCCGTAGCACCACTATCAATGAGGGTGTTGAGGGGGTCTCCTGAGGGAGTGATGCAGGTTTTCAGGAGGAGAGAGTGTGAGGAGTGGGAGGGTAGGTAAGCCATGAGGATGTCCTGTACAAGTGTTGTTGAGCGTAGGTGGGAGACCAGGGCAGAGAAGACATTGGGGTCAATTCTGTGATTTAGTACATCTTCTGGGTCTAAATTGCTGGGTCATTTTCCAAGTACTCATAGGTGGTGTCTTCTTCCTCAAAAGTCCAGGTGGCACATTCCATGGTCTGTCATTGGAGGCACTCAGAGATGAAGTGGTCTTTCTCACCGCAGAGTATACAGGCACCCTCCCTTCTCTGTTGATCCTGCACATTCTTCAGGACCTCGATCCAAGGCCGTCCCTTCTTCTGAAGCCAGTTAGCCCAGAGGGCCTCTTCATCCCATTTGTCAGGAAGTTTGAGGTTGTCCGGATCTTCTGGGAGCTCATTGGGGTGTGGGCTGTTGCCAGGATTGTTGATGGCCACAGCAACGTTGAGCTAGGCCTGGGGGTTGGCACCACTGCTGGGGTTAGCGTTGGGGGGGCGGCCACTGAGAAAAGAAGGTGGGCTGGGGTTCTGGGTCAGGGGATTAGGGGGTTTTCCAGAGGACCAGTGTGGGCCTCCTGATGAATTCCAGAGGGCCCAGGAGTTTGAGTATTTGCTGTGATCTTCCCAGTAATGTTGGTCGATTTGCATGATGAGGGCCTTGTATCTGTTGTAGGAGAGTGGTTTTGAGGTGAGTCAGAGGATGTCCTTGATGCGTTGTGGCAGTGCATGGCAGAGGGCATACCAGAGGGCACTATAATTCTAGCCTGTCTTGTAAGCTTCCTTCTCAAAATGTATGATGAAAGTGGTGAAGCATTCTTCGGAACACATCTGGAGGTTGAAAAAGTTATTCTCAGCCTTGGCCACAGTGTTGTAGATCCTGAACTTCCCAGAGAACTTGTCAATGAAGGCTTGCCAGCAGGAGAGTGCCAGATTGTTGGGGTCAAACTAGATAAGGGCTGTGTAGTGGTCAAAGGCGATCCCCTGGAGATACAAGGTGGCAAAGGCCACCCTAGAGCTGTCAACCTGGAACGTGAGCAGCTTTGCCTAAAACGTATTAAGACATTGAGTTAGGAATGTATGCCATTTCTGGGGGTCCCGGCCTATAAACATGTTGGGTTTCTAAATATCCAGGTGTCCTTCACAGGCGAGGGCATCGTGGGTGTTGTCCAGTCCTGCTGCATTATGGGAAGGGGGTCCTGCATTGTAATAGTAATAATAATGATTATCCTCCTCTCCTTGGGGAGGAAAGGCGCTGAGAGCAGGGCCTCCTCCAGGTGGCTCACCTGGGGGTCCATGGCCTGGAGGTCTATTGTCCCAAAGGGGGTTGTTCCTGTCAGGGGGAGGTCCAGGTCTCCATGCAGGGGGTGGAGGGGGTGGTGGGCCGGGAAGTCATTCTTGAAGGTTGACTGGGGGTGGCAAAGGCAGTTGAGGAGAGTTTGGCAGCGCTGAGTCAATTTGTGGTGGGCCAGGTGCTGAGTCAGGTGCCAAGTTGCATGGAGGGCATTCAACTTGTGAGAGTCAAGCTTGCATCGGGGGCCATGGGGGGTTCCGCAGATCAAAGTAGGGCAGGGGGTCATGACAGAAGTTGGGCTCAGGGGGGCTGGGGCAGTTGTGGGTGGCAGTGCCAGAGTTGTTGTGGGCACAGGCTGTTATTTGTTGTTGCTTTGAGTGAGCTTGTTGATGTAACACAGCGTGTTGTCTATGCTAGAGGTGTCAGCCCAGTGTCTTCCAGAGGTTACCAGGGGCAGGGGTTGGGCATTGTCCATTTGTGGAAGCAGTTTCAGAGGTCTCTGGGGCTGTTCCCAGGTCTCGAAGGTGCTAGGAACGGAGTTAGCCCTATGGCAAGTTGATAAGCCTACCATGTGGGCAGTAGGCTGATCAAATAGCCCTCCCATTGGGTTGAGAGACCAGAGGATGGCTGAGGCATTCTGCTGTTCTTCCCATTGTCATTGCTCCAGAGTCAGGACCGCAGGAGCTGCCGGGGTCAGTTCCAGAGGTTTCTGTTAGATGTGAATCAAGCAACCAGAGTCCACAGGGTCATTGAGAGGTCAAGGGGAGGGGACATGTGGACTTTGTTGAGCAGTTGCTGCAGCTCCTCATGGAGGATTGTGTTGTGCCTGTACTTTACCATAGTCTGTTCTGGAAGTTCTTCTTAAGTGAGCCAATCCCCAAATTTGACCAAGCAATGGGCCCAGTCCTCCGGAGTGCCTTCAAAGTTGTTGTGTTCAAATTCCATAAGTAATGCTCTTGTCAACTGCCCAAAGTTCTTTGGCAAGATTCTAAGCAAGCAGAGCACCTTGTCTCATTGACATTTGTACTCCTCAAAGTGTCATTGTTCTATTGGTGATGGAGGGGTCTGTGCAGGTGAGGTGGCAGCTGGGTAGTGTTGAGAGGGGTAGTAGTAGTTGGGAGGTCTGCAGGGTTGAGGGGCAGGGTGTTGGTAACTGTAGTAGAGGATGGGAGCAAAGGGACCTTTGCTGGGGGGGATCAGGTGAGGTCTCTGGTAGACTCCTGAGGATGCTCCAGTATGAGGGGGCCTCCATGGGTCGGGCCATGGCTAGGTTGAGTGGAGGGGCCCAGTGGCAGTGGAGGCATTGGAGTTTGTATGGGAGAGGTGGGTAGACAGGGTGGAGGGTCTGTGCAAAGTAGTGGTTGGGGACTGAATGTCTGTAAGAGTTAGTCTGGTAGCCCGTGGGATAATAGATGTGAGTATATGTAGCCATCAAGAATAGTGTAAGGAGAGAGTCTTGATATTATGTCAGGTTCTGCTGAGTTGAGGGCTTTCCGGAAAAGGAACACCCTTACAAGGCAGACTTGACCTACATGTATCCAGGTGTCTGGAACTCCAGACTGTGCTCCAGGTTCAAGATGCAAACAGAGGATTCCCAGGGTGAGGGACTTAGTCTGGGGATCAGATGAAGTCGAAGGGGATTAGAGAAGTAAAGTTGAGTCAGGAACTGGGAGTTCTAGGATGGAACCTGGTTAGTAAAGTTTAAGTCACAAATTGCATATCAAAATCAAATGTAATATCAAGACTAAAGTACAACAAGTGGGTAGCTACTCTTTAAGTACTGGTGGGACTACTCCAGGTTCCTGAGGGTCTCCAGGATGTCTGGGTCAGTTCCGGGAGTAAATGGACGGCAGTAGAAGGGGGAAACTGTATACCAGGAATCATGCATGCAGAGCACACAATCCATTGGAGTGGAGGGGCAGCACTGATGCGTGATGCATGATAGCTAGAGTGATTGGCAGGTGTGCCAGCAGACAGTTCTGGGGTCCATGATGTAGGGCTGTCAGCTGGTGTGGTGTGATGGTGGTGTCAGTGGTCATGATGGCAGAGGCTGTGTTGTGGGGTTGTGGGGATGTCCTGGGATAGTCTCAGGTAGGGGGGGTCATGACAAATATACCTGCAGGAAGTTGCCTTTCAGGGCTCTTTACAGTCATGGGAAAAGTAGCCTAGTTTGCCACAGTTAAAGCATGTTGTAATGGTGTGCTGTCTTTAGGTGAGTGACCTGCCCTGCCAGTCACCATCCTAGGACTTAGCCCTCCTAACAGTTGCTACATTGACTCTAGGACTACTGTGCTGTGCTTGTAAAGTTGCAGCTAGCACTACTCAAGGCTTCAGGGACACTGGTGTGCCCTGTACCACCTCATCTGCATGTTTGTAGACCACAACTCCAGTGCAGGTTGTGCAGTTTTGGTTGTACTCTAAATAGTGCACAGCAGTCTTGAGACTGCTCTCATAGATCTTAGCTTCTGAAACAGGCTACTCTATAGTGTTGACTTTTAGTGCCAGTCCTCTATCCCAGATGAGAGCAAGAAGTATCTTGGGGGGTATCCCTTCTAAGAAGTATTGTCTGTGAATACAGCTACATTCTGGGCCTGATCTAGCAGAGCATCATAGAAGCCCTGCACACCCATCTCCACAGTATACCACATCTTGCAGAATGCATCACAGGCATCCTGCATCATAGAGGGTTGCACTAACTGATTTGTACAGCCCAAAGACTATGACCTTGAATGTGCAGTATTTCTGCATCTGACTAACATGCAATATATGGCACAAATACCACTTGAGTGCTGAAGCACTCAAGTAGTCCATTAGGGAGAGAAATTTTTCTCAATCTCTCTCATCTCTGCCAAGTTGAGCTATTCTGTAGTTTACACATATGCTCATGAGCCAATCCTCAAGTTCACTAAACTTGGGAGATTCTGCATAAGATTTCACCATCTTGAGAGACTCTGCTCTCTTTGGCTTAGCCCCTTCAGAGATGGCTGCCATACACTCTGATCATCAATAAAAGACTGACCATAATCCTTTGTATCTACATTGTGGAACTGCTATAGGATGATTTAGTCATCCCATGTTATTACCTGCCTAGATGGTCCAGTAGAACAACTGGGTCCATGAGTGGGATTCCCTGTAAAAGTGAATTTTCCTTCAATAGATATAGCATTGTTAGAGGCAATTGCCTCCACTGCTATATTCTGCTGATGGTCTACTGCAGCTTGGTGAGCTGCAAACACTTGCAGTGTTTCTCTAGGCTGCTGTAGATTCTGGTGTAATGAAGTTACATGTTATGCCAGATCTGACAACTAGTTTAACAAAACAGAAAACCTCAGTTTCCGTCAAGGTGATAGTAAGCAACTTTAATTATAATACCTAGTTTAACGAAACAGAACTGTATTGTATGTAATGAGTTTAACATGAACTAAGGAAGAGGAAAAACTAAGAACTCACAACCTCAGTGTCCATCAGGGTGATAGTGAACAACTGAGGTTGTGTGATGCGTCAATGCAAGTGTATGCTGATGATCATGTGACTACTAAGTAGCTGACTTTCCAAGTCAGGATAACATTACAGTGTTGTGAGAGCTTAAGATTCACACTGCACAGAATCAGACCAGTCCAGTCTATTGACTATGTAGTATAAACACAAAATAAGCTGCTTATTAAGCAGCATGTAAATAAGTATTTATAATAGTGTAAATAAAATTATATTATAATAAATATAATATAATTTTGGCTCAGTCTACTAACTAAAAGCTATGTGGCTGTGGCTACATAGCATACTACACTACACCTGGACTAGAGTAAGGTGAATGCTTTGTTCACTGGCAACAACAGCAAAGGCTCACTAGCCTTTGGGGTGGGGAGGGCCAGGCTAAGAATGCTTGAGATCTTCAACTCTGCTTTCTCTTGAGGCATTTCTTTACCTCTTGGTCAAGAAAGTCTATATAGAGTTCATGTCAGGGGACTCCTCATTTCTTTCTTTTCTCACTCCTTATTCCTTCACTCTCCCTTCATTCATTCTCTTATTTCTTCTGACATTGACTCCTCATTTCTTTCTTTTCTCACTCCTTATTCCTTCACTCTCCCTTCATTCATTCTCTTATTTCTTCTGACATTATTTCATTTTACTGTTTCTATTCTTTCAACACTATCTGTTAGTACTACTCTCAGCCCTTGAGGTGCTCTGGTTCTTTAGCTACCATTCATACAAGTGTGGGCCCTTCAGCACCGCTTTCAGACTGCTTATATAAGCTGGAGTTTGCCTTTCTGACTTCTAAAGTCCGGAGTTTTCCTGCCTTGTTTGCACAGTTGTTTGGTTAGTCAATTTTCAAGTTTTTAAGGTTTTGTTGTACTGTACAGTTGTTTCCCATGCTTCAGAAGCCCCAGAAGCATCCAACCTGGCATAGGGAATCCCTAGACTTGTTCTCTTTGGATCTCCCTCTGCCAGGTGAGTAGTTATTATGATATTGTCAGTACATACTCTAATACACTTTGGATCTCCCTCTGCCAGCTGTGTGACTGAGCCACAGCCTCTAGGGGTTGCCCTTACGGTTCAATGAACTCTTCTGGGGCATTGGGGATAATATTATCCTCTATACTACTGAATAGCAATATGTTTGCTACTCTAGCAAGTAATCTCTGCCTAGTAGAGGTCTTTGGAACCTCTCTATGATTTCACCAGAATGCAGGAACTTGCCGGTAGAGAATCTCATCCAGGTGAGTCTCTTAGTCTGTATCTGACATTTCAGATGCATCTTCTGGAATTGTCTCAATATAGGCTGAGAACCTTGCTCTCCACCCTCTGGCTGATGCTGGGCCAGCCTGCAATGGAGATGGATCCTCACAATAAAGTTCCTTACCAGAGCCCTGCACACCTGTATAGGTGCAGTGAGGCATATCAGCTCCAACTCCTGAGTTCTCAGTAAGCTCAAGCTGACTTGTTCTCTGGCTTGTACTGGAAGGTCTTTTAGCCAGGTCACTACTCTGTCCTGATGGTTGACCATCAAGCAGTGGTCTAACTGGCATAGTGGCAAACAGCCCCCCTGGCATTACTCCAACTCCCACACCCATGCTCTTCTGTGATGTGGCATCCTCCATTACTCCTCTTGCTGTAGAGTACTTCATGGCCCAGGTGCCCAGAATTTGTTCTGGCTCCTGCATCTTCCATGGACATCACTATGTCTGTCAAACAATAACTGAAGAATAAGCAAAGTCCTGTGTAACAAGCCTACTTGTTACAATAATAGCCAAAACTTGAATTGTCTATACACTATGTGATGATATTTATACATAGTTATGCATGAATATACATCTTGCTCTGACTACACGTTCATACATTTCTGAGATCTTGAAAAGCTTTGCTCAAAAATGTTCAGATGTCTCTCAAATTCAACAATTTTGGCTAGTTATTGCATTTATTCATTAAATCATGGTTGAGTTGAATTTTATCATAATGATAATTAAGTCAAATCTAATTGTTGTCTTGTCAATATTGACAAAAAGTAGATCATTCTGTTAAATTTTTGCTAGAGTTTATTGATTGAACTATATTCAAGATATCTGCATTTTGTAGAGCTTATTTACAGGGTGCATGTGTACAAATCTCATGGTTTGTGCTATAATAAGTAAATGCAGCTGTATAACAAAAAGCATATGTATCAACACCATTATTATATAATCCACAGTCATTACTTTGCAAGGTATATTATGCAACCTTTGTTCTTTTATCTTATCACCCATAACAAACAGAATATAAATAGTTGAATTTACTTTCAGTTCTATAAGATAGCCAAACTTTAACTCTAAGTTTGTTACAAGCTACAAGCTGAACTATGGCCCTGGCATAAATTCCTCACTGTCCTCACTGCCTCACTGCTCAGCCTCTAAAGCTTGTGTCTCTCATGGCTGATGTCTAAAAGTGATTATTTCCATTGTGGCATCCCATGACTGCCCAGGTCTTTTTGCATCTGCTGCAGCTCTCAGGTTGAGTATCAGTCGAGATCCCTGTTAAATGAGATTAATCCCTGAGTAAAATTGCAGAAAAAACATGTTAAACTTACTGCATAGGAATATATTCCTAGCAACCATCTAATGCTATTTGAAAAATGATGCATGTTCAAAATAATAGCACTTACGGTATGCAAACCCCTTTAAGAGGACCTTGCACAAATATAGTCATAATGGTTGATGTGAGTAAGGTGGCTGAATTACAATGTTTAGTATAGATGAAATGCCCCAAATATAATCAAAGCAAACCTGCAATACTGCAACTGGTTTATCTCACAACATTGAAAAAGTCGATGAAAACATACAAGAAAAAAAAAATGGAACCATCACGGACAAATGCTGAAAGAAGGGGAGAAAAGTCTGCATGACGTGCACGACCAATGAATTCCCAAATAGTCATTGCAAAGAAAATAGCTACTGTTGTCAACTGCCAGAGAGCTGCTAGAGAAGAGGTATCACAGACCTGAGATGACCAAGGTTGGTATCCTGTATAAACCAATAAAAATGGTTTCATTGACTGAATTGAATGAGTACTTACCATGATAGTAGAAAAAGAACTGTGACACTAGATGATGTCAATTCCATAAGGCACCCTGGATAGGGAAATGAAGGTATTGGTGGTTCTATCCTTGTATGAACCAATGCCTCAACCGTGATAAAAAGCTCCAGCTAGAAATATAATTCAGAAAGTTGGAAGCTTTTAAGAAGTTTTCCAAATTTACTGAAAATTCGACTAGCTCATCACCACTGTTAGAGCAAAAAGAATCTAGGAGACAGGTAATCCTCACCAATACTCATAGCAATTAGAAACCACACAACTGAAAGATTGAGTCTTGAGAATACAAATCTGGTGAGCTCGGAGAATACTCACCACGGATCTTTTTCTTGTACAATGCACGAAGGCGAAGCACCAAGACAAGATTCACTGCTGTTGTAAGCATGATGAGTCCTGCTCTACATACTGGGTTCAATGTGGATTGCGCATCCAGATGGCTCAGACACTTTACATGGACTTCCACAGGTCTAGTATTTTGCAGCTGAAGCAGTCATGAAACATCCTCGGAGAAAGATTTTATGAAAGACTCACACCTGTACCTCACTTCAGCCATTTGTTCGAGATATTAACATAATAACAGTGGAAACATACAGAATAAGAAAGGCCAACAAATGTCTCCGCTGAATGATTTCAAACAAGATCAGTCTTGCAATCGGGACAGATCACGGGACCGGGACATACTTAATGCTTGAACACTGCAAGTTTCTCAGTCAATAGCAAAAGAAAAGGAAGTTGACACCAACCCAACATGAATCACACCATAATAACGGATGAAAACATAAAGTGCTTTTGGAAGTGACCAAGGCGTCCTGTGAGCACGGATGAGGCTTCCCGTTTGTCCTCAACTTATGTAGATAAAAACTCACTTCCATATATATTTATACTTTGGGGGAAATAAAAAGTGTTTGGTATGATGAAAGACGTGTAAAAAAATTTACCTCTCGCGAGCATTGCAACAAGCAGTCATATGCAAGGAAAGAAAAAGCTGACACTATGAGAAATATCAGCCACGTCAGAGAATTGCAAGCTTCATTGAAAGAATGACCGCTGGAATAGGTCTCCTTTTTCTGCTGAGCGATGAGAGGAAGCAGAGCGGCTAATTCGGCTGTGGACATGGTGTTATGTGCGAGTTGCGCGGAAAGAACAAAAGTCATAGGTTAAGCCTGCCCTTCTCGATTTCACTCTTGATAAACAAGGTTGAACCGAAAAAACCTCGGAAATCTCCTATTAGCTGGCCTTGGCAGGATCAAAACCAAAATCAAGGAGGCCTTTCAGTAGACTATCCCATCAAATTCTCGACTTGACAGTACCACATGATGGGAGTTCTGAAACGAACTACAGAAGGCGAGATAAGAACCGAGTAATAGTTCGATTGGTACTATTCGATCCAGGTACTGCTCAACAAAAAGCACTTTGAATGACCTGATAAGATGACCGTCAGATAACAGGCCGTCCAAGGCCGCCATCACCAGTCAGGTAAAGCGAATACCTAGTTTTTGACCACACGTAATCTACCAATTTTTCAGTAGTGTCAAAAGCGTGACATCCAAGTGAGAAAAATTACAACTAAACAATATACGAGATAACAAAAAATGCAAAAAAAATACGGGCATGCCGGAGAGTCGACCGGCCAGACCAGCAGCAAATAAGATGAGATCAGCCGTATGTCTCCGTTGTGGCACATTCCAGAATTTAAGGCCCAACAAATTTTGGGTAGCGAGCCGTATGTCTCCTTTTAGGCAGATATGCCTGTATTCTGGAATGTGCCACAACGGAGACATACGGCTGATCTATCCTTACCATAAGTTGACAGGAACCAAAGTTTTTGGGAAGATTCTACAATTCCAATGCCGGATCAGACGGTATGATAAACGATTGAAAAAACAAAGATCGCGCAGAGAATGGGTCAGCAGGGGTGATTGCTTTCTCCTTTATTACCATGACTGACTCAACTTCTGTCCCGCATTTCTATCGATTCTGTCGTGGTGACACGGTTGAAGTGGCTCTGGCCCGTCACAGACATTACCTATGGTCTTATCTCTCGCTGAAGCCGGACATGACCGTTTTAGAAATCGGGTCAGGTTTCGGAACTGCCGCGATAGACTTGTACTTTTATGCCAACGTTGCTGTAGTTGGAGTGGAAAATAACGATTTTAAGGTGGACACACTATTTGTCGATTAAAAAGCTCAACATCCTCACTTTATCATCCCTAGGTGGAAACGTCAACACGTAAAGCGCATTCGTGTGATACACAGGACCGAGTATCATTTATGAAAGGTAATTCTAGGGCCTTCTATAATGTCTTGTGCATTCAATCCTTTTTGAGGCGACGTTATGCAGCTATCCCAGACATTCAAACCAGGAATGTTTGATGCTGTTTATGCTATCGAGTCCCTGAAGGTACGAGTATGACTTAGATATAGGTTGCTAAACCAAGAGTCTCTGCAGACCGCTCCAAGTTTCTTGGAAGCGTATGATCAAATCCAATATGTTCTCAAGCCTGGTGGAAAGGTTTCCTATGAAACTATGACGTGTTTGTGTTTTGACCTGATCAGCCATGCTTTAGTTTGTTAGCTATGACTGGTGTTGGACGAACGCGTTTGACTGCAACAACCCAGATCATCATAAGCTTGCAACGCTTGTGGAGGACTCGACAAATATTGGGCAGCGAGGTCCTCATGGACGATCCATTGGAAGTGCTCTTCATGCCTTAGAAAAAACGGGATTTCGGTTATTAGCTCATAAAGATCTCGCAGACTCCGACAAGACCTGCATAATTCCATGGTATCTTCACTTAGCTGAACTTGTCGGCAATCCGTGTTGGTCATTCATCAACGCACCCCAACATACCTCTCAATATTCTCTTGAATTGACGAGAGATGCGGCATCGATTCTCCTGCAGGCAGGAATTTTCAAAGTAGGCCGATGGTCTTTCCTTAAGACATGCCATGAGATTGAATGAAGTTCTAGATGTTCACTCCCATGGCAATGTTTGTAGCTGAGAAAATCGTCTAGTAGTTTCATGGTTTCGATGAATAGTTTGCTCTACTTCCAACTTGCCATACAGTAATGTCCAATCCTAAGTCAAAGGCAGAACATTTTATAAGGAAGTGATAAAAACAGAGTGAAGAGGAATGCTCCGTTGTCTAGTCAGCTGATTGACATCCTGTTAATAGACAAGTAACGAGGTTTAATATAAAAGCAAGCAGCATTTGTTGGAATCAAACCAACAGGAGACATACGGCTCACTACCCAAAATTTGTTGGGCCACATGAAATTCTGGAATGTTAGTTACAGTGAGCCCTCATAATGCAAAATCAATGATAAGCTCAGTGATTGGTAAAGCACTTTAATTATATTTGATATCTACCTGTGAACAGAGGGTGATACTGGTAATATAAGTAAGTATGAGTATGAACGAAATAGAGAACATAAGGACTTACACCTCAGTGATTGGTAAACCACTGAGGTGCGACGGCGACATACGGAACGAAAAACCTACGACGATTACATAACGTAGCCTAGTGGGTCCGCAACAACTACATATGTTGTGATATTGAAAAATGCCTCAGATTCTGATCAACAACTAAACAAGGGCAACTCGGAGTTTTCATGAAACATCCTGTTCAATTTCCATCAAACGGCGGCCACAGATATCGTCTTGTAAGTATCTTGCCAAGCCGCATCGGACGTATGTACGGGGAAATCGGAATTTTCCCAGCTACAGCATTTGTGCCTTGAACTTCAAGGATGTTTACGAAGCAGACATTTACCATATGGTGCACGTTTCTATCAGCAATTGTTCGTTTCGTGTCTTTGGAGATCCATCATATCCTGTCTATTATACTGACGCCTAAATTATCTACGCTGTTATCTCCTTTGGACTGACTAGGGTAACTTAAAATACCAGCTAAGTTCCGATTCGACTTTGCACCGAAGCCTCTATTTTTGATTGCTTTTCTTATCCTGAACAACGTATGGCCGGTCTATCTTCTGTGCACGATATATTCTCTGTTCTGTTAATTTCAGCACTAGCATACGTCCTTTGGGTTGGGCTTCATGTCTTCAACGAATATACTCGCAGTGCCACTGCCTCTAGTGGTCAAGCCCTGGACCCACAAATGATCAATAGCGGGCTTCCTTGGATTGGAAGTGTATTCGACTATATCTCTCATCCTCTCACTTTTTTTTTAACATACACGTCAGTGATCCTAGTTTTTTCGCCTTTCTTTGGTGGCATCACTCATGGCATTCATGACTTCTAGGGAAAAATATGGGAGAGCGTTCAAATTCAAGATTTTTGGCCGGAACATTGTGGCCATTGCCTCACCGACAGCGGTTTCAAACTTACTACTGGATCACACTGGTTCTTTTGACGTCATCAATGGGCAAGCTATCCAACTCTTATCAGGCATTAAAACGAACGGCGATCGTCTCCGTCATTTATATTCTGTCCTTGGGAAGAAAGCTGTCCCACCAGTCCATCGATCACTAATGCCATCTCGATTACCCATCATTTCTTCCAAATGGACAAAGGAGCTGTTGAAAGCTTTAAAGCAGATTGATTTAGCCAGATCCCCCCTCTCGCTCAATGACTTTGTCCATCGCACGCTCTATAACGTAACCTCCATTGCTCTTCTCGGTCCAAATTTCCCACTTCACACCTATGAAAACTTCAGGATCTTTGATGAAGGAGCTGCGCTTCAGCTGCGCAATCTCGGTGTATTCGCAAGAGCAGCAAGCACTGCTCGAGAATCACTACTTGCCTGTTGGACGCGACATTTTGAGGAGCACTGGGTCCCGGAGGATAATGGATATCTGGCAGGAGCTAGTGATATGATATCTGACGCATACCGCGGGCTTAAAGACAGTGATCTTTCCCAAGAAGAAATACACCGTCTCATGTTTTCAATCCTCTGGGCAGTTCATACGAATGTAATGGAACTGACCACCTGGGTCATGTGCCATATTATAACAGATGAGGATATCTACAAACGTGTTTGTCACGAGATACGAAGCTTTGTTGGTCAACAGTTCCCCGAGATTGACAATATCAGTCAAATCGATCCTCGGCTTTTAGATGGCGACGCTTTCCGCTTCCTTAACTCTGTTGTCCAGGAGGTCGTGCGTACAAAGACTGCTGTCGGCCCGCTAAGGGTGGCGACTAGAGATGCAGTCATTAAAGACAACGGCAACAAAGAAATCCGTATATACAAGGGCGAGATGATTATGATCAACTTACCAGGGATGTACCATGATCAGACTCTGCATGAAGAGCCCGAGGTTTTCAAAGCTGATCGCTTTTTTGAGGGTCCAAAATATAAGTCATATGCTTTTGGTGGTGGAAAACACATTGTAAGTTCCTATTCAATAATTGGACATTGCCACATAATTTTTATCGTCTAGTGCGCCGGCCGCAACTATGCAAAATTTGCCATCCGACAGTTCATCATTCTCTCTTTGGCTATGTATGATGTTCAAGTCCCAGGCGATGCCACAAATAAATCTCTACCTGAACCAGATGGAGTCATGGGAATTAAGCTTTTGTTGTTTCCCCGCAGGAAAAATGACTTATTGATAACATTCCGTCCGGCTTCGATAGCAGCATAGACAAAGGTCATCTACATCAGTCTGACTTAAATGAGGCATCATTTGACTTTGTCCAGCTAGAATAGTATGTGGTGGAGTAGGTGTTGATGCGAAATGTATTGTTTAACTTAGTACATGTTGCCCAAATGGAATTGAACAAGCCTTGATTAAAATTAAACTTTGATTTCACAAAGTTCTGGGGTTTTAGTTACACGCGCGCGCACGTTGTAATTTGAACGTCGTTATAATGTATAATTTATTTAGAATGCAAAAGTAGTTTCACACTCAAAATGGGTTCAAATAATATGATAAAATCCAACCCGAAGTCAACAAATTCGCTCATAGGCCTAGGAGGTCCGCTGCCTGGGGACTCCGAGCCGTGGCAAGTAAGTTGCTTGCCCAGCTTCCCCGGAACTCCTTTTATATTTCCTCCTGCGCACAGACCACGACGTAATGGCGTATCCAGCCATCGTTTCGATGTACAACCGGCACTGGTACTGCGTTTTCTGGGTCTGGGCGCTTGGTTATTGGTGTTCCGGTGCTTGGGAACGCGTGGTCACCTTATTTTCTGGCTAATCTTTTTTCCCCTGCTTGACTACCCCTCTCTTACCACATCCTCACACCTTTTTCGTCATCCTTTCCTTCCCTGGGGCGTCATGCTTCGTTTTGTGGCCGCATGGTCGTGGTGAATTACGTCGGAGAACTGAGGATGAGGTTGGGTGCTATTTCGGTGGCGCGTGTCACTCGGGGATAGTTCTGATGGGCGTTGATCTCAGGACGCCACCCGAGATCTTGCCTCGGCTGAGCACTGCCACGTTGGCTATTTCCTTGATCGGATACTCTGCTTGTTGCCACCTCGCTGTTATGTGCTGGTTGTCATCGTCATACGTTGTGGGTCTTTTTCGAGGTAAAGGCTCCCACGTCTACAGGGTTCAATGCCTGCTTTCAGTTGTAGCAGAACTATTTGTTATCTATTTCTGGGAGCCTTTCTTTTTCTTTTGTCTGCCTCGTTTTTCAGAGGCAGTCGTATCAGTGTCTGTAAGGGAAATAGTATAGAAACCACAAGAGCTTGGAGAGTATTGTCCTCTAGTCTTTACACAACTCTAATTAGAAAGGATTTTGTTAATTGTCTATGATATAGTTAATACGTGGATTATTTAATGAGCTTTCAGAGAATTTTTGACAGAAGCTGGTGGTACTGTCATGAACATTGTCAGATCCTCTGTCAACATCATCTGGGGACGCAACTTGATCATCAGCCACTATCATCCCGTCTGGGGTCCTGGTAGCTCAGATGACTCAAGCTTGCAATTTTCAAGGCAAACCTGGCATTTGCCCTCCAGCCCCAATGGCCAAAATTGTTACAGCATCTATAACCACCACTCTCCCCTCTCTACCTACACTCTGTATATCAGCGAGCTCAAAACTCATAACACGTTGTCAATCCAGCGGTGCCAGCTGAAGCAGGGACCCTGGCCCCCACTCAGCCCCTCCCGACTTGCTCCAAATTCAGCTCCCTGCTGATGGGACACAGTGGGCTGGTCAGACTGCTAAGCAAGGCTTGCAAATGGCTTGAGACCAAGAGATGGATCCTCACAGGCAAACCATATGACCACATGAAGCTCGCTTGCATGCTCATGACTATGGCTATGACCTCAAAAGGCGTGAAGCTCAAAATGAGGCAAAGAATGTAGTCTTTGCAGTTGCGTTTCTGCTGGAAGCTGATGTGGCCAACAGACTCTCAGACTTTCTGGCTGATGCAGTCATGTCCAAAGTCCTCAAGTGCATCAACCCTGTCATCTACTGCATTGCCTCTTCTCTCAACTTTGCCTCTGCAAACAATGCAGCCCAAGCAGAGACTACCCTAGCTCTAAAGAGTGTCTCCACTCAACTAGCCATGGTCTCTGCCTCGCTTGCTGAAACAACCTTGAATCTCACAGCCCTCTCCTCTGCCCCACTAGACCCCTCCCTCTCTTGCCCCTCTTGGGCAAACATTGTAGCATCTAGCCCAGCTACAGTCTCAACCACCTTTAACCCAGGTGCTGCCCTCAACACACCTGCCTCCAACAATGGCTCTTACATGACTCAAAAACCATACTCATCACAATCAACACTGCAAACACAGGCTTCTCATTAGAACACATTCTGGCTGCCAACTTTGAACTTTGCACCTGCATGAACAAGCTGCTGGCCAAGATTGACAAAGCTGGAGCTGACCTAGCAGCAGTTGATGGTACTCTTAGCGCACTCTCCAAGACCTTTGTTCATGGCATCACCTGGCTCAAAAGAGGTGCATACCTGGTTAAGCTCAACACTCTGGAATCTGCCAACTGGTTCAGAAGTAATGCATACAACCCTGTCTGGTACCTTGCCAACACATGCTTGGGAGACTTGGTGCAGGTCATTAATAAGGCTTACAACCTCATTATTCACTTTGCTCTGTGTAGAGAAGTCTTTGACCCCTCAAAGGCAAAGGACATTGCAGCCTTTGAACAAGAGAATGGCCTGTTTGAGAGCAACATCACCTTAGCCTCCTGGCTGAAGAAGGTAGCTGTAAGGGCAACCTCTGGAGGCTATGGTTCAGTCACACAGCTGGCAGAGAGAGATCCAAAGTGTATTAGAGTGTATAGTGACAATGTCATAATAACTACTCACCTGGCAGAAGAAGATCCAAAGAGAACAAGTCTAGGGATTCCCTACACCAGGTTGGATGCTTTCAAGGCCTCTGAAGCATGAGAAACAACTGTATAATACAACAAAACCTGAAAAACTCAAAAATTGCCTAAATAAACAACTGTACAAATAAGGCAAGAAAACTCCAGACTTTAGAAGTCAGAAAGGCAAATGCCAGCTTATATAAGTAGTCTGGAAGTGGTGCTGAAGAGCCCACACTTGTCTGAATGATAGCTAAAGAACCAGAGCACCTCAAAGGCTGAGAATAGTACTAACAGATAGCATTGAGAGAATAGAAATAGCAAAATGAGAGAATAATAGAAGAAATAAGGAAATGAATGAAGGGAGAGTTAAGAAATAGGGAGTGAAAGAAGGAAGAAATGAGGAGTCTCCTGACAGTAGCACAGCAATATGCTAAACAGGCCATGGCTTTCCTCATAGTGACATGCAACTCCCCACATGCAGCCAACCATCTACTTTGAGAGTATGTCTTTGTGGCTGGACACCATGTTGTAATTCACAAAGACTTGCATGAACTCCTATGCTGCAACAATTGCCAGCAATATGGTGATGACACCCAAAGTTTAGTCAGTAACAAATATAAAATGCTGTTACCAATCCAAAAGTCTGCATTGGGCATGCTAAATGTATTGAGGGAGTCTCAGGCAGGTCCCAGAGATCATGTCAATAAAGTAGTAAAAAGACAGGAAGGAGGTTAGCAAATGTAAAGCACTAATGACAAAGGTGCCTGTGGAATGATTGGTAAGGTGAGTGCAGCAAGTCAAGCAGCAAGAACACAAGAACACAATAAGCTTAGCAACTTTTAAGCAATGTCAGTGCCTGCTGTAAATGCAAGGCGCTGATGATGCCAACTGTGGTTGGGTGTGCTAGACATTACGCAGTACAATGCCATCTCCAGCACCTGGCATGCTTAGTATGTGAGGAGTTCTGACAGGGTCCTGGTGTGCCCAAGCTAGTGATAAGACAATGTGCTAAATTCTAGCATGTATGATGCTACCTAGAAAATGGTGAACATGAGGGTTTTGATAGAATTATGAAAAAAGAACAAATAGCACTGTGAGATGTGCCCACTAAGTTCTAGTATGTATGATGCTACCTAGTAAATGGTGAGCACTAAGGTATTGATAGAATTATGAGAAAAGAACAAATAGCACTGCAAGATGTGCCTGTAAGTGGCACTGTAAATGACAAAGATGATAGAGATGAGGCAAGTGCTTAACTTAGTGACAAAGTCAGGTTTGGCTAGCACAATTTGAATGCTGAGCATAACTGGGCAATAATAGGCTACAATTTGTTGTTATGTACATGAAGTAGCTATCTTTTATACTATGCACTACTGTATTTTCAAAATAAGTCTATCAGCAGTGCTACCAATTAGCACCTTTCTGTGTGGCTACAGCTAATGGCCACTTGTCAATGGCAACCTGCAGCACATGGATGATGGTGACCAATGGTGTTACAGCCTGTTGGTCAACAGTGACTCTAAAACTACTTAGAATTGTATGATTCTGCTCACTTTTTAATATAATTCCAATTGGCCAGGCCACTCTAGGGTATGGTTGGAAAATTCTTGACAGATGCTGTGAGCAAAGCATAAGCCTATGATCATGTCTCCTAGTAAGAGTCTCTGTAAGCTCCACAAGTTACACCTGCTACTTCTGTGGTCTTATCCATCATCAAGTAATCTACTGATGAAGAGGAAGATACTGAAAAGATGACAACAAAGCTTTCCCTGAGCCTGTCATTGTTGGTATCAATGTGCTATTGGCAGTATGTGCTCATCTTCTTTGACTTACTCCCTCTATTGCCACTAACCCTCGTCAGAGTGGCCCTAGTGGTAACATGTGCATTGCTTTCTTGTCTACTTCTTCCTTCCTTTTTGACCCTGTTGCTAGGACCCCTACTTCTCCTTTTCCCATCATTGTGGAGATCCCTCCTGCCAAGGTTGTTGTTAGGTTCATTGCCAGCACTACCCCCACTTCTGAGCCAGTTGTGGCTAGCAACTTGCCTGTTGTCCTTCCTCTCACTCCTTTTGTTACTCTTCCTTGTAGTCTTTCCTCTCTTCCTAGCACTTGTGAGTCTTCTGTGGCACTAGAGTCCGAAGGAACCTTGGTGCCACAGGATGAGCAGCACCATTGCTGGAGGTATTTGCTCTCTTATGGCATTCACCTTTCTTCAGCTAGGGCCATGTCCCCTGGCAATGAGCACCATGAATAGATGCTCTGGGCTTCTGTCACTGTTTGTGTACACCTCTTCCCTGTCAGTTTCTTCTTCCTGTTCTGACTTCTGATAAGTATGATCCCTTCTGGACACCCCCTTCCACTATGCACATCACTGGCAATGTTTTCCCTTGGCTTGAGGACAACTTTTCCTATCCTGTCACTCCCCTTTGCTCCTCTATGGAACTTTGCCACCAACTCTGCCATATTATATTGAGGAGGTGACCAACAACATTAGATGTGACCTGGCCAATCTGTGTCCTTGTGTCTCTACCTTAGCATGTCGGGAGCTCCTCTTGCTCAAGCTTCATGGCAACAATATTCAGGACAGGGACTTGCTTGCTTTGGGTGATCCTGCTCTTCCTGTATATGATGCATAGTTGCTAGCTTGTAGTGCTCCAAACTTTTTGACTTTGTCAAATTTTGATATGTAGTTAATGACATAAGCCTGTACCAAAATAAATGCTCCTCCTTCTTTGTTCCAACAATGTCAGTTTGTAAGTAATCAAAAGAGAAATAAAATAAGAAAAAGGCAAAACACTCAGTAGATCATCATAGCACAAAAACCCCTTTGCCAGTATGGCCCAATAGCTAATACCATGCCAGCATAAAAAGAAACAGGTATTGTCTGTAAATAATAAGTAGATCTATGCAAGAAGTTTAATGTATAAAGAAATAGAGTGCCAATAATTGCTTGTGGCTATTCAGTGATATTGGCTATAAGTGCTAGATCTAAAATGCCAACTTCTTCTTTGTATGGTCCAAAAGTGAGTCAAGTGCCTCCAATTGACTAGTGTCCCTGTCAGGGTCCAAGTCTCTTGAGAAGTGTCCTCCCATGCTGTTGCTAGTTGAAACACTGTCCATGTCCTATAAATTGCTTGTGCATCAACTGAATCTCATTAGTCTTTGCAATGGTCAACCTGACTGGCTTGGTGTGGACCCCCATTGTGATTGAGCTCATGTCATAATTGATTCTCCCACCTTTCTGAAGTGCGCTACCTCTTTCACCACTATCCTGCTGGTGATGTGCCAGGACTGGCTGATGGAGTTGTTAAGTTAAGCCACCACTGTTGTCTGCTGCATGCTGCTTGCTAAATCTGGGAGGATTACATGTCTATGACTACCTTTGGTATAAAAAAGTTCTGGAAACAAATTTTTCAGGTACACTATTGCCTTTTGCAAGTTTTTCTTTTCTAATAGTCACCAAATAAAGCAACTCTCCACTGATGAGATGGCAGATTGCCTTGAGATGCTGTTGGAGAAAAGCCATTTCCTGGTCCATCATCTCCTTACCTCCTTCCTCCTTTCTTGACCAACTGCGCTATCCTGCTAGGCTCCCTGCAAGTCTACCAGTAGTCGCCTCTTTCATGGTCTTTCTGAAGATTGGGCTCCCTCCACCAGGCATCTTCTCCTGCCAGGTCCCTCTTGACATGCCTTCTCTCTGTCCTCTATATTGCTTATGTGAGGTGACCTTCTCATCTTCATAGCACCACTGGCCTGATGGACTTAGATTTTTGATCTTATGTTGTAGTTATATGAAATATATCATTGATGTCACCCCCTTGTGATTGTTTCACACATGTTAGAATTCCTAAGTCCCTTTGACCCTGCAAGTAGCCAGAGGTATATTTATAGAATCTGGCTACTGTGAACTGTTAGTACCATGTTATGCCAGTACCTTTTGTTCTCATTGATAATCCCACTACTTCTCATTGCCTGGCAATACTTGACTGCATTGAATTGTTCTTGGCCCAGATGCCTGATAGTGGTTTCCCTCACCAGAATGGCAATATTTTAACTCTGGTTTAGCACTACTGCTGGCTCCTAGCTGCATCTGAGGAATTGATGATAGATATAGATGAACCCATGAATGCAGTAAGTTCCTATTAGCATGGTTACTTGAGTGAAGTATGGTACAGCACAAAGCAAGCTCCTGTACGATGTATGACATGTACCGTTGTGATGCTCTACCCTGGCACTCCAGCTCTTACTCAGGTACCTCTGGCACACCCATTCTCTCCTGGAGTTCCCATGAATATTGACACCTCTTGCCAACATTCATCCCTTCCTCATCTCTGCTGTTGCTGTAGAAAGCTTGGTTGTTTTGCTTGATACTGCCCTCAGGGGTTAGAAGTGTGCTATCTCTCAGCATTAGAGCAGGAAAAGCTCTTTCTCCAGCTCCTTGCAGCTCCTTGCTGCTTGAGATGTCTAAGAAAACCCTGTTCCAGATTTACAGACTATAACAGAACCTTTGGATGGGTCTTTGAATCCTGTAGAGGCTGTAGCAAAACCTTTAGATAAAACCTTAAGTTTTGCAGAGAAGGGTTTTCAGTTGAGCAATGGATGGGTTGTATGCCTCTGCCACCTAGTGTTAGTTGGTTTGCATGTCTACTAGTAGAATCTTCTAATATATTGCTCCCTGTCAACAATTATCTGGCTAAAACCATAAGCACCCCCTTGGTTGAAGTCTTGACTGAGACCTCTTTTCCTCCTGTTCAATACCCACATGTCCTAGCTTGAGAACAATGCCTCCTTTGTTGCTATGTTGTTGCCTCCACTCTCTTCTTCAACTTGCTGCATCTAAATGTGGAGATTGAGACAACTGACACCAAGCAGGTTTCAATGATTATAGCTCTTTTAAGACAGTGGTGCTACTGGACTCTTCCTTGACACCAACTATGTAGAATGACACTAACTCACTATTCAGCCCCTCTCTTGCCCCATTCATATCTATAACATTGATGGTATGCTCAATGAAACTGGATCCATCTGCTCAGTGGTGGATTTAGTTCTTTATTACCAGACTCATTCTGAGCATGCTATTTTTGCAGTCACCAACCTAGGAAAGCAGAACATAATTCTTAGATTCTCCTGGCTGCATGACTACAATTCCAAGATTGACTGAGCCAAAGGTAAGATGAGTATGAGCTGCTGCTCTTGGCAGTGTTCTACATGTGCCAAGGAAGTTAAAGAGAAGCATAAAGCATCAGTTTATGAGCACACTGCTATATGTGATTGCTGAGTTGGACATCTCTTTGCAGACCTTGCCTTACTGGACCCTCCCCCCTTGGCATTCCCTTATAGAGAGGCCTTTTAGATGTTTGAGGTGTGGTAAGTGAAGCCCAGATGAAAGATGGATAGGAAGGTGAGTTTGTGTGTGCTCCTGACTCAGAGTCTCCAGACAAGGCTATTGAAACAGATGATAGAATTTATGCAACTACATTATGGCCTTCTCCAATAGTGGCAGAGATTAGGGCTACTGTAACCTGAGTTATGAGTTGGAACTATCTTGTGTGTATCACACAAGTGCTAAATCAGACTGCAGTATCAGATTTGACCAGTACTTAGAGTGAAAACAAGATGTTGTCTTATGTAATACTCTATTAAACGATTATAGCGTCGTTGACGCTTGTAACACGGATGACTCCGATACATACCCCCCAATGAGACCAAATACTCGGTCTTTAGAAAGGGAGGTAGAGCGAGATAAAGGATGCATGATAGTGCAAACAACAGATGAATAACACACGTATTGCGTGGCTGCAAGGCATTAGCATTCATGCGCAGTGTAGATGTGTCTTCTGGACACAATAGGAAGCAGTCCTTATCAGACAAGAGCACAGGTTGCGCCAGCAGTAGATAGAACATGTTTATGTATAAACAAATAAAGAAAACAAAACAGAGTGACCCCTCCTCTGGGTCCGCTGTATATACATGCGACTCTAGAGTGCGTATCAGCTGGAATGGTTTGAGTGAACTACTCGGAAGTACCTACACAACAAATTATGGGTCTAAGACCCGTCTGATGATGCCCCCGCACCAGCGCCCATCTCCGCCACCATTGACTCCTCCTCCGGTGCAACATTAATCGCAGGAGGGGGAGGCACCAATTCCGTCCTTGGTGGGGTGATAGGCCCCTCGACTACAGGCGTGTCTACCACCATAGAATCAGTTAGTGCGACGTTAATCGCTGAAACATTGGTGGGTAGCATACCATGCGCCGCCGTGCGTGGTATGAGATTGACCCGGCTTGGGTCTGCGTCGGCTGCAGGCATGTTATGCACTGCCAGGCGCTTTAGAAGGTGGACCTGGTTCAGGTCCATGCCGATGAGGTAGTAGAGGCCATTGGCCTCGGGGTTCTTGGAAAGACAACTCTCCTCGTCGTGCTTGAACATAAGACAATAATGATCATCTTTGGTCATCTCCCGCCATCCATCCCATTGTGGGATTGCGGGGGGGTACCATATTCGTTCAAGCACTCCATGCGCTCGTTGTCAATTTGGCAAAAGATGTCCATAGACATTGTGGAGGCATGGAACTGCTGTTCCAGGAAGACCATGCCGTAGGTATACGCGTGGTCCACCCAGTCGGCAGGTATCCGATTGTGCAATAAGATGCGTAGCGCGTCGTCATCTGAGAAGTTCCATGCCTGGTTGTCGGGCACATGAACTTGGTGAATCTCAAGCTGTGGCCCATGTTGGGGCTCAAATGGCTGCTTGGGGAACATGGCGTCATACGAGGCAATCGCCTCTCGATAAAGCCCTGGATGGGCCACAACAAGGGTCATGCGTCGCACAATCACAAATTTGGCTGCGCTGTTAGCACATAGAGCTCGACATAAGGCGAACCCAAAGAGGGTCTGCCAGTGCATGCGGTAGGCGTGATCCACCGCGATGCCTTGATAGGTATTCTCCAACCCGGGTTGACCAAAGACCAGCACGTATTGCACCAGCTGGTCTAGGTTGAACGGCGTGGCTGGATCCTGAGCACGCATTACGCGCAGCGCCGTGGTGCCATCGTCTTTCATGTGCAAAAAGCACCCCAGAATGTGTTGTCGCTTGACAAGAGCGAGGTCGTCGGAACCCTGCATCGGGTTGACGAGGTCCTGGTACCGAGGCTCCTTCATCAGGAGCTGCATGGTTCGATCATGCAGAGTCTCAACTGTCTGCTGTGCAAACATATGGAGCTCTGTGATCAACATGTATGTGACGATTCTGTTGTGACGCGGGACGTGCACATTTATGTAGTACTTATAGAGCCAGTCCAGCTCTAGCGGAGTGCAGGGAAGGCTGCGTGGGGTGTGCTTATACACAATTGTACCCGGAATGTGGGCACGTTGGCCAGAGAAATACTCATATGATGCCGCTCTATTGGCGTCAGCTCCCATCAGCACCGTATTCATGGCATACAAATAATAGGTGCAGTGGCTGAGTGCTCCTCTAAAGCACGAATTCATTCGCTCGATATCAAGAGACCCCCACACCTTCACCCCCAAGCCATTGGGGATCCTCCCCGAGAATTCATCCTTGGCCCTATACTTCTGGGCCTTTAGCTCCTTGGCACAAATTGCCTTCTTCTTTGCAATGCGCTTATTGCACGATACTTGTTGGAATCGGTCCGTGGCCGATTCCCCCTCCTTCCCGTCCTCCTCCTGCTCCAAACTTGACTCTCCATAGTCGCTCTTGTCGGACAAGGATGGTACTGGTGCTTTGCTTTTTTCAGGCACGGTCTTCCCTCTCGAGGTTGCCACCAGACCATCATACTGCTCTGGCGTGCAGGGGTCTGGGGTCAATACGACCACGGGGTAGTGTTCTGGTGGGGCCGGTACAAACACTGGCAGCATAAACAACATCTGGACTTCTCCTGCTTGTGCGGGAATGCCAGCAGGGAAAATTATAACCTCCAATTTAGAGGCATCAAGAGGCAGCTTGCGGCTGCGGTGCTGACAAGACGGCCCCGACTTAGTCGGGGCAAGTGATTCTAGTTGTGGCTGAGCCACCGGAGGGGCAGGCGCATTTCGTGCCAGAATTCTCTCTCCAGGCTCAGCACGAGGGATGACGGTAACGGGCGCTCTTGGCGCCACAGTGATGGTTTTAGGCCCCATAAGTGGAGCCCAGGATGATGCGGCTTCCTGCTGACCCAGGGACAGACCTGCCAAGGGTTCACTGACTGCAGCCAGCGACTCCGAGGAGGCCTGAGGGCCCGAATTGGGTAACCTTGATGACGACGCAACGGGCTGAGCAGGCTGCTCATGGCGCGCGAATTGCGCGTCCGATGGCATCCTTGCTCATGGAGGGTCAACCGGTCGACTGGGCCGATATTTAGCCCTCTTAACCTCAGTGGTCGGTTCCTCAGACGTGGCAATTTTGCGCTTAGATGCACGTTTGATCTGTTCCAGCGCTGCGACGCGCTGCCTCTTTATCAGCTCGATCTGGTTGAGCAACCCCTCCATCACCATCACGGCCAAACTGTCCTGCAGGAAGGACGCAGTCGCAGGGACTGGCTGTCCCGCTGCTTCCAGTCTGCCCAACAGCACGTCTGACACTGGTAATCTCTGCGCTTGTGGCGCAGGCTCCTCATATGACTCTGCCACGGGCCGATGCGCCCATGGTACTGACAGTGGCCCCATCACCGCACCCACATACATTGGATTCGACACAGCTGAGCGTGACGACAGTTCCTGGTAGTAGCGCTTGCAGCGTGTGCTGTCCTCCGGGCGCCCATAGCGCCCTTCGTCGTTGACCTCCATCTCTTGCAAGTGGAGGGGCGTCTCATATGGGAGCGGCTCGTCACGGCCTGGGTAGGCCACGCCCGCTGACTGAAACTGGCTTGCCACCAGATATGGCAGCTGCCTCTGGTATTAAGTTGACATTTGTATATTCGGGGGTCTCCCCCCTCCACTAGAGCCTTGCCGGCTCTGATCACTCTTTTGCGGCCCCCAATAGGCCATTTTCACTAGACACGTA
This sequence comes from Macrolepiota albuminosa, assembly GCA_027475525.1. Classification (NCBI taxonomy): domain Eukaryota; kingdom Fungi; phylum Basidiomycota; class Agaricomycetes; order Agaricales; family Agaricaceae; genus Macrolepiota; species Macrolepiota albuminosa. Next base: position 1,659,579 of record JAMWFC010000053.1, on the reverse strand, counting down.
GACTACGTGTATTGGGACCGATAAAAGAAAGAAAAAAAACAATCTACCAACTCTGCTAGTGGTGTAAACAACCACAAATACATGCCACCCGGCCTCTCACCGGCAATCATAGTTGCATAAACAGTTACAATCAGCAGCCACAATTAGTAGCCACCCGGTTAGTCACCGGCTATCAAAGTGGACTTTGTCTACATTTCAACACCACACGTGCGTTATGCACATTTTGCTAGCTGTTGAGGGTGTTTCACACCCTGCAACTCCAGGTATCTGTCCATCACTGCAAGGTCTTTGCAGTTCACTAGCGGTTCCCAGGTAGTATCACCCAAGCTCCACCTTATCTCGAATTCGAGGTTTCCTTTTGTCCACCAATGACCTATGAGGTCATCTACAAACCACTCCTGGTCATTGCCAGTTCCAAAGTCATACGGCTCCGGAGCCGCACGATTAGGGAAGAGTGCATCACTACTGGCCATATATGGTCGCAATAGCAACACATGAAACTTGGGAACCATCCTGCATGCTTGCAGCGCATGGGGCAGTTCCAGCACATAGTTAGACGTGCTTGGCTCCGCCTCAAGGACCTTATATGGTCCAATCCACTTCGGACACAACTTACTCACTCTGCCTTTCGGCAGGTTCAAGTTCTTCGTAGAAAGGTACACTAGGTTCCCTTTCTCGATGTCTGGTTCATCATGTCTGCGATTATTTGCATGTTTGGTCTGCCATACACGCAATTCTATAATCGCATCATGGGCATCTGCCAAATTCCCTAGCGCATTGCGTGCAAACTGCTTTACTCCCACATGAATAGCTTTGTCCGTATGGAGTTCACGAATCATGGATGGCATGTAGCCATTGTTGAGTTCAAAGGGTGAGTACCCTGTGGTTTCTGATATACTCGCGTTTATTGCGAATTCCATGAGTGGACATCTATCCACCCAGTCCTTCTGATCAGGACGTACAAATGCTCGCAATATTTGCACAATATTTCTATTCACACATTCAGTTTGACCATCCGTTTGCGGATGAAACGATGTCGACATGAGCAACTTTGCTCCTAGCAGTTTGTGCAGCTCCTTCCACCATTTGGAAGTGAATTTAGCATCTCGATCGCTTACGATCAAGCTTGGCAATCCATGTAGGTGCACTATCTCCTTGAGATAGATCCACAACAAGTCCGACGCTGTCATGGTGGTTCTCACTGGAATGAGATGGACCATACTGGTCATTCTGCAGATCACTACCCAAAGGTAGTTAAAACCCTTCGACTCAGGGAACGGACCTATAAAGTCCATCCCAATTGAATCCCAGGGTTTGACCGGTATGGGTAGCGAATGAAGCTTTCCCAGTGGCTTCAAAGTCGATACTTTTGACTGTTGACATAGCTCGCATGTCGAGCAAAATTGGCTCATCTCTTTGGCCATTTGCGGCCACCAGTACCAGCGTCGCACATAGTCCAGCGTTTTCTGAGTTCCGAAGTGGCCCACTACTCTATGGGCCTGGTCCAGGATAGTCGTAATCAACGACCTCTCCCGGGGAATGCAGATGACTTTGGACCCCGTGGGTCTGGTAAGGTAGATGAGCTGCTGCTCCACCTTGAAGCGTGGATGCGCTTGGATATTGTTCAGAATCTCTAAGAAGAGATTATCATCCTTGTATCCTTGCTGGATACGTGTGTGGAATTGCGCATTGCCTAAGTCGGCAGGTGCAGGAACATGGTCCTGTGACTCCAGTGCTTGCTGGAGCGTCATACCAGTACCTCTCATAGGCACCTCTTGCCTCGTCTCTTCCCCTGGCTGAGGGGCCTCATGTTCCACCAGCACCTGGGCTTCAATATCGCGAGTTTCTCGCTGTTTGTGCAGTCACTTACTGCGACGTGTTTCCTGCGCTTGCATGGCACGTAACTCGACCCTATGTTCCTTGATTTTGTAGAACCGATGCAGAGGCAAATCTTCGCCCTCTGGGTCAATACGTTTGTCCGCCTGGACATAGTCATGCGCGTCATGGATGTCATCTTGAGTATCACTCTCAAAATATTGAGACAGGCAATCTGCGACTTTGTTCAATTCACCTTTTACATGCGACATGTAGTCAATCCAGCGACGTTGTCGCGAAGATAGGTGCACCTGAGTCTTGAAGAACTCTAGTGCTTTGTGATCCGTAATGACGTGGATCTTATATCCCATCAGTTTATCCTCCCATTTTAGGAGGGCCTCCAGGATAGCGAGTGTTTCTAACTTGTGTACAGCATAATTCTGCTGAGCAGCAGTGAATTTACAGGACATAAATCCTGCTGGTTGGCACGTCTGCCACGTTTTACCTTGGCCAAACATGGCCCTGACCCCAGTCTTTGACGCATCACATATGAGCCAGATGGGCTCGTCGATGCGTGGATCAATTGGCCGGATGACTGGCGTCTTCGCGCATATGTGCTTAATCATCTCAAAACACCGCTGATGCAGCAGTCTCCAGTGAAAAGGGGACCCATTCTGGGTCATGGCCATAAGTGGCCCTGTATATGCAGTGATGTCTGGCAAGAAGTTGCCAATATAGTTCACAAGTCCGACAAATCATTGGATATCATTATATGTGCGTGGAGTATGCCACTCTCAGATTCGATCGAGCTTATTCATATCCGGGTGAATGCCCTTCTCGTCAATGACGTGACTGAGACAATCTATACTCATTGCGTACAACTCGCACTTCTTCCATTTGAGGTAGAGGCTGGCCTTCCGTAGCCATTCAAATACAACTCGTGAATATATCGTCTAAATAGACGTGCATAAACTTCCCAATTACATCTCGGAAGATTGAGGTCATTAACCTCTGAAATGTTGCCGGTGCATTACAATCACCTATCTGCATGATGTTACTCACAAACATCCCCATCAGGGATGAGAACAGCGTCTTCGGTATATCCTCTTTGCATATGCGAATCTGTTCGTATGCGTCTGTGAGGTCAATTTTCGACCTATACTTTGCTGTCACGACATCTTCTCGTATTACTTCCTGATCTGGAAGAGGTGTCACATCCTTGACTGTATTATCATTGCGCTGTCGCGCATCCAATGCAGTCCTTAATGTCCCATCCTTCTTGGGAATACACAATAATGGTGCAGCTTGCACCGCTGGTCGTGGTTCCCACCACTTTGCATTTATGTATCTATTTGTCTTTTCACAAAGTTGATCCTGTAGTGCTCACGGACAGCGAGGCAGATGATACTTGTACTGCTTAGTATTGTCAATGAGGTTAATCTCATGATTAACCTCCCGCCACAGAGGAAGCTCTTCCTTTGTTCCATTGACAATATCAGCAAACTCCAGTTGCCATTGCTGGCACAATCGAGGAATATCCTCCTCTGTAAGGCTCACAGCCTTCCCTTTCCCTTTTGATATGCGTGCTATATGCAGTTGAACCTTTGGTTCAAATTGATCCCATAAGGCACGTACGTGCTCTTCTGTGAGATCTCCTGGGTTCAACCTTACAATGGGTTGTCTATCTACCACTCTCATCGTCCTTGACGACAACTGCACACTTCTCGCTTTCAACAAGAGTCCATCGCATACAATATCCATTGTTTCGGAGATCTCGTCCTCTCATGCGTGATGGTATACTTCCCCCGTCTGGGTTGCCTGCACCCTTCCCATAGTCTGCATCACCATTGACGCCACCAATTCGTTCCACTTCCGTGGCATACGTGGGTCATACGCCCATTGCACTCCTGGCCAAGGCACTGGTCGATCCATTAGCGACCTAGTGCTACCCACAGTTCCCATCGTACTATTCACCTCGTCCTTGACAAGATCCTCAACCTTCACTCGAGAGCTAGTCGGCTGGCATTCCAGCGACTCCACCACGTGTCTACCACACTCATTCTTGCACTGTACAGCCTGTTTAGGCTTTCCATTGGTACACCCAATCACATCCGGGTGCTTCGTCTACCACACTCATTCTTGCACTGTACAGCCTGTTTAGGCTTTCCATTGGTACACCCAATCACATCCGGGTGCTTCCCCTTCTTCAGAGTTCCTTGAAACTCTTCCTCAGACATCAGTATAGCCGGCGAGTCTGCCGGCAGGCTTTTCGGTGGGACCTGTTCGTCCTCTACCTCCTGTACAGTCGCTCTCCTGTGACCATCTAGTCAGTTGCGTTCATCACACCGCTTTTCAGTTGTGCGATAGCGCCTCAACCGACCATCTGTGTCGTTTAACACAACTTTCTCCACCTTCAAAGGTGTACCATTCACAACGACCATGTTGTTCACAAAATCCAGCGACACCTTGTTCTTATGCATGAACGGCGTACCGATGATCATATCATAGCGATCAAAATTCGCTATATCCACATATTTTCTCGTAGACGTCCCTGACATCTTTATTCTCACTTCTGCACCAAACTGCACCATGGCGCAACTCCCTACAGTCCCCAGCTGGAGCATCAGCGGCTCCTCCAGTTCATGAACGCGAATTGCATTGACGTGAGCAAACTGGGGTGTAATGCCTGTAGTGGTACTCCCGGAGTCCCACAACGTCCATGCCAGATGTCCATTGACATCAACATACGTGACCAGGCACTCCTTCTCCTCAGGAGTATAGCATGGCCTGTGCAACTTATTAGTTGCCTTCTGCAGGGTTACGCATCTCATTCGGACGCGCTGATCTCCACGGCACTCAGTCAGTGTAAACAGGTATTCTTCCTTGTCCTCACGAGCATAATAGTTGCTGTCATACACGTCCACTGCGACGTATTTGTCGCCATAAATCTGGACGCTCTTGGCGTCATCCACTTCCAACCTGTCAGCCTCTACTTGCGGCTCCTCCTCCGTTTCGTCGATGATTTCATCATCCTCGTTGTCACTGACGACATTGCTCGGTGCCACAGCCATATGGGCCGCTCAGATGTGTGCCTTAGGAGGGGCAGGACACTTCTTAGCAAAATGTCCGCTCCTGCCACAATTATAGCACGCTGAGGGATCCCCTGCAGGCCTTCTCTGGGCCGCTCCTGGAACCCCAGCGGTTTTGCCCGCCATACGCACTGCAGGCGCCACCACTCCTCTCGGTGCTACTTGATTCTGACCTGAAAAGGGTCAACTATCCTTCGCTGGCAATTGTCCAGCAGGCTTCAATCGAGGCCGTTGGCCTCCAGGGATTGTCTTACAAACAATGAATCACAGATTGCAATTGTTCTCCATCTCCGTCTGTTTGGCCAGGAAGGTTCCCACCTTCACTGCCTGACAGTTCACAGTTCCTCAGCAGGAACTCCACTGCTCATAATGGTTTGCCGTCCGTGTTGACTGCTCATAATGGATAGCATATGCCAAAAATTCGGTCACAGTATTGACCTCCAGAGACAAATTGTCATCGCGTATCAACGCTCTCCTCATGTCTGCGGGTATTCCGTCCAGGAATGTCTTGCGAATAGTGTATTCGTCTGGATAGATGGCCATATTCTGTGCATGACCCACCAGGTCATCATAAAAGGTCTGGACGCCAGTCTTAGCGTCATACACTGCCTTTCTAAAGGCATCACGGGCTTCCTGCATTGTAGCAGCGTTGACGAAACAATTGTACAGTCCTATCAGGACTTCTTTAAATGTCCAATGCGGCTTGTCGCGATTAATGTGGAGAACATGGCGACGGAACCAATTCCGAGCCTCTCCCTCCATAAATTCGTGTAGCACGAATATCCTCTCCTGGTCCATGTCGTCTCCACCATAGCAGCAGGCTGCGAGGTGGTAGCACACGTCCATGGCCCAGTCCTCCAGTTGAGAGAACCTATGTCCTCCAGCGTATGCACGTATGTGCTTACCATTGGATTTACGGGGACTTACCCCCGCAGGGAACTTAAATCTGACTCCAAGGGAGTCATCCACCAGACGAGTGAGGCGGTCATGCATATGATCCATATGGATCCTGACCGCTTCATTCATTCCCAGCATAGTTTCACACAATTCATGAGGTGTGGGCATCAAAAATGCCCAGAGACTGCGAAACAGGTGTTCATTGGCCGTTTGTTCTGGCTGTGGGGTGGGCTGTTGCCCTACTTGTGGCTCTGCTGGTACTCCACCAGCCTGCCTGCCACTATCACAACGATTATTATTGTCTCGATCGTTATTTTTGCGATCACAACCTCCACCGTTGTTATTGCAACAACTTGGCTCCCTCCGTTCGTAGTGACCACTACTACCATCACTACCACCCAAACCTCTGTCTGGTTCAGCCGTCCAAGCCGCGAATTGTCACCGCATATCATCAACAGGCATTACACCCTCACGTCGTTCAAAGACTACCCCCTGGTTGTCAATTAATGACTCACCATGATCGCGCAAGTCCTGGTTGCGTATCCTCTGGTAATTGACGTGTTCATTCCAGTTGTCCACTAGGTGGACACGTCGCACTACGCGTCGTGGTCGTGTTTGCTCCTCAAGAATGTGGACTTCGTCCACCTCCTCCTTGATTGTAACTTGCTTACGAGATGTCTTAACCTCCTGCACTGCAAGTAGTGCCTCTGGCTCTGCTGGAGTTGTTGTCACAGTCTCTACCTCAGACAATGCCTGCTGAGGCACTCCGCTAACAATGTGTTGATGGTTTGCGGTGTTCTGACGCCGAACGTAGTCTTGCTGAGACTCATTAGCCTGACGAGGCGCATTGAGCAATTCCATCACGTCCACGATTAATGGCGCTCGTCGGCGCACACTCATCTCACATTCTACCAAGTCGGCTGGAGTAGCCGTTGAGACTGCTGACCCTTGCGCCACTTTGCGCTTAAGGTATTCCACTACTTTGAGTTCGAAGATGCGCACAAACAATTCGATATATTCATTCGAATCTGCACGGGGTACATTGTGGCTCCTAGCAGCCAGCAACTGTAAGTGCTTTACTACATAAAGCTGCAGACGCTTTTGCGTCGATTCCTTTGCGACCAACGGATATCGGTCCAACACCAGCTGTAACTGGATAGACAAGGTCGAATGCGACCTTTTGCTTTCCTCATCATCTGAGGACTCCAACTCGGACTCTAAGTCCATAACTCTCCTGAGGCCGTCATGCCTCACTTGCGGCTGTTTGCCGGCCCATCTGTGCAACTCTGGAATTCCAGGCGCTGTTGATGCCTTTTCCAACCTTACAACATTGTCGTCCTCCCTACTGACCACTATTGCTGGTCCTTGCGCCTGTCCTTGTGTCGTCAGTGACGACAGTCCCGGTTCAGTAGCCGCATCGGCCACATATTCCAAAAGCCATTCAGTAGGTGCAGTCTGGAAGGGAGTACTATGCGCAAACGCACTGCCTTGTACCATTTCCGAGTACTGGGTAATATCCGGTTGACCCTCAGAATGAGCTGACGAGCTCTCGGGCAATACTGGATACATCAATGAAGGCATTTGGCTTGCTGGCAGCGACACTCCTGAGACCGCAGATCTCTCTCCTGGTTTACCACCAGGTCATACAATGGACATCATCCGTGATACAGATAGCCCACCAGGCATTCCAAAGCTCGTGCTGACATCACAAGGAATCTTTTCATCCCGCTTTGGCAGAGGTTGGCATGCTGATGCAGATTGTGTCTTCACAGCTTGAAGCGCAGGTAGGTCACCTGTGTCTGCAGCTGGGAACGGAGGATCTGGATCAAGAGAGCCAGTCATGGAAGCACATTTTCAACATGATGCCAACAGAGAATCGAGAGGTTTTGATGATAGTTGCCTAGTCGGTAACAAGCCTAGAGTTTAAAGCCGATAGCAGAAGATTTAAAAAAATGTAACCTGAGTTACGAGTTGGAACTATCTTGTGTGTATCACACAAGTGCTAAATCAGACCGCAGTATCGGATTTGACTAGTACTTGGAGTGAAAACAAGATGTTGTCTTATGTAATACTCTATTAAACGATTATAGCATCGTTGACGCTTGTAACACGGATGACTCCATTACAGCTACCCAAACTACTTCCCTGCAGCTAGCTCAGGCATTTGCTGCTAACTCTGCTTCTAAGTCATTTTGAGATGCAGTTCCTCATCACCTGCAGGACTTTGAGGATGTTTTCTCTCTAAGGCTTCATTTGACTCCTTGCCAAAGCACAAGCAGTGGGACCATGCTATGGAGCTTGCACCCAATGCTGAGCCTTCCAGCTGCAAGGTCTATCCCCTCTCTCTTAGAGAGCAGAATAAGCTCAATACCTTCTTGTAGGAAAATTAGACTCTGGTTATATCTGTCTTTCAAAGTTCCCTGTAGCCTCTCCTGACTTCTTCATTAAGAAGAAGAGTGGATCTCTACATATGGTTCAGGACTATTGAGTCTTGAATGCAATGACTGTAAAGAATTGCTACCTCTTACCACTTATCTCTGGGCTTGTCAACAACCTCTGAGATGCATGCTACTTCATCAAGTTGGACTCTGCTGTAGTACTTGGTGTGAGTATTACTGATAGTTCTGGGGCTTGATGGTGTAGAAGGTTACTTGCAGTGCACACTGACTTGATGATGAAATTGATATATTTGAAGGCTTTCAATAATCTTCCTGAAAGCAGAGGGTTCTCAACAAACTCCAGCCTAAGTGATTCACTCCCTGGGAACCACCGAGCCTTTGCCTATCAATTGCCTGTCTATTCTCTACTAAACTTGGGCTATTTATACTGTTTTTCTGGTGCACAGACCACTATCTACACATGACTCTTTTGTTGTCAACTCCCCAGCCTCCAGAACATATTTGATAGTCCAATTTCCCTTTTGGGAGGCATGTTTTGGTGCCACCAGTTCCACCATTCAACTTCTTGTTCCACCATTCCTCCGGATGTCTCTGATTGCCACTTCCCCATTTGCTTCAGCTCCATTTAGCACGATCCCATTCATAGATCCTTCTTTCCCCTTTTAGCGCTTCCCTGCATTCCATGCTTCCTTTTGACATCTCTCCATGCTTCTTTTCCTTTCCCCTTTCAGTCATGTCAAATTGGGCATTGTCAGATCTGATCTTGATCTAGATCATCCTCCATGCTTCTTTTCCTTTCCCCTTTCAGTCATGTCAAATTGGGCATTGTCAGATCTGATCTTGATCTAGATCATCACAAATTGATCCCATTTCGTCACTTCTGCCAGCTTCCATGCTTCCCCTCCCCATTACAGTGGTTGGACTATTGTTGAGTGGATAGCTTGAGCTGGTCCCTGCCCTTTGTTCTGTACTGTCTGTGTATTTATTGGGGTGTTTTTGGAGATATAATTTGTTGAGACTGCTACCAGGAGGCTTACAGTTTTCAGCCTTATGATTAAATGTTTATTTTGACTTCTGGTGCATGTTGTGTCCCTGACTGCTGGTACGGCGTTGTATCACTGCTAGGGCTACAACCATCCAACAAAGGTGATGAGGAGAAGGCAGCAATCTGCACATTAAACAAATTGTGGACTCTTTGAACCTCTAGTGATGTTCTTTGTCCTTACTAATAGCCTAGCCACCTTCCAGACTATGATGAATGACATTTTCCAAGACCTCATAGCAGAAGGTGTTGCATGTGTATGATATCTTGATGATATCCTCATCTATACCAAGACTCTAGAGGAGCATCAACAGATTACATGCATTGTACTGGACATCTTTGCTAAAACCAGCTTTATCTTAAGCCAGAGAAGTGTGAATTTAAGCAGACTAAAGTCAAATACTTTGGACTAATTATTTTTCATGGAATGACTGAGATAGACCCAGTGAAAGTGACTGGTATAGCACAGTGACCAGAGTCTAAGAACAAAAAAGTAGGTTCAGGCCTTCCTGGGCTTCACCAACTTTTACCAGAGGTTCATTCAGAATTTCTCACATCATGCCCAGTCCTTTTTTAATTTCACCACTAAGGATACCCTGTGGTGCTGGGATGTGGCACAACAGGCAGCCTTTGATGCCCTAAAACAGGTAGTTACTTCACAATCTGCTCTTGTATTTCCAGATGACATCTCTCCCTTGTGTGTTGAAGCTGATAGCTCAGATTTTGCTACTAGAACTGTCCTTTCTCAGCAGTCAAAGGAGGATAGTAAGTAGCATCCTGTGGCATTCTACTCCAAAAGTCTCAATGCCATAGAGCACAATTATGAGATCCATGACAAGGAGATGCTTGCTGGCTATCATTTGATCATTTGAAGAGTGGCAACATTTACTTGAGGATGCCAAGCATAAGTTCAAGGTGTGGACTGATCACAAAAACTTAGAGTACTTTTTTGAACAACTAAGAAGCTCAACTACCAACAGGCTCAATGGTTGTTGTATCTGCCAACTTTGACTTCTTGCTACATCACAAACCTGGACAGAGCATGAGCAAGCCAGATGCACTTTCCAGGCAAGCTGATCATGGCCCAGGAGCTAGTGACAACAACAATATTGTACTCCTGAAGCCAGAGCTCTTTACTATCTGTGCTCTAGAGTGTGGTTGCCAGGGAGAAGAAGTGAGCATCTTTTAAGACATCTGCTGAGGTGACTGAGAGGGTATCTGGTAGCCAAGGCTGCCCAAGCCTTGCATGCTCAAGAGAGAGCTGGAGTAAAGTCAGTCTGCACTGATAAGTGGTTCTTAGAGAATGGTCTTCTCACCTACTGGAGGAGCATCTATGTTCATAACCTACCAGATCTCTGGAGGCAGATTGTTGAGCAGCATCATGTGCAGGTCACTCTAGCAGATGGAAGACACTAGAGCTGGTCTTTTAGAACTACTGGTAGCCTCAAATGTCATGGTATATCAGCTCCTACCCTTGTTAGTTTCTACTCTAATATACTTTAGATTTCCTTTTGCCAGCTGTGTAACTGGGCCATAAATAACCTTCAGAGGTTGCCCTTACACTGGTGGCCTCAAATATCATGGGTATATTGGCTCCTATACCTCTACCTGTAACCTCTGCCTTTGGATTAAGTCTCATTGTCAGCCTCCTATTGGACAACATCACCCTTTGTTCATTCTGGCTGAATGTTGGAGAAAGGTCTCAGTAGACTTCATTGTCAAGTTACCAGACTCTCATGGATATAATGCTATCATGGTGGTAGTAAATCTCTGTGCAGCTTCTTATGACAGAGCTGCAGTACCAAGACCTTGTTAACCTGAGCTGACCTTGCTATTGTGGAATGATAGCACATTCTGAGGTGCTTTTTGCACATGAAAGAAGATGGATCTCCTGCACTGCATGTAATGCATGCCCCAGATCCAGCCACCCTGTTTGACCTGGACCAGCTTGCTCAGTATATATACTGACTGGTCTTTGGTTGTCTAGAAATAGAGAACACTTATCAGGGGATCTTGCCTACTACATGCACTGGCAAACCCTCTTTGAGTTTGCATTGTGTTGAGTTCTCTGTGCCAATAGCACAACCAACCCTGCAGTTGTCTAGAGCATGACTCTTGTCATGGCCTGCCCAGGACTATATTGTAAGGCAGTTGCTTCTTATAATGCTGCATTCTCCAAGTGGCCTCTTGTTTTCCAACATGTGACTCAGCTTGAGATTTGACAAGTCTATGTGCCTGATGATGAGGCATATAACCTCTCAGACAATGACACTCTACATGTCTTATACAATTGTATTCTACTGGACTGGATAGACCATACATATATATATAGCATTGTCTTTCTGAAACAGCAGTTCCACCTCCCTACAATTCCTCTGGACATCTTCAAAGAGATCCATAATGAGTGCATCAAGTGCCTGTCAAAATATAGCATCTTGCCAGCCATCTTGCAATGAGATGGATGATATGAAATGACTAAAGACAGTTGTTATTGTGTCATGTTCAAGCACAATAGGAGCATGCACTACTAGAAAACTCTGAGGCCAAGAGCCTCTATTACTATATTGGCATGGACCCAAACCAGGTCAAACTCTGGAAACAAACATTGGCATATAGTATGCTACCAACTATTGCTTCTGTGATTAATGTCACACTTACTGAGCCTATGTTGGCAGATTCCCCTGCTGTTGAGGGCCATTGGCCCCATTAAATATAAACTCAACTTCTCTCTCTACTATGATTAATGTTGCACTAGAGAATGAGGAAATGGTGATAGAGATGGGCAAGGTTCAGGAAGATACATAAAAGGTTTTAATATCTATATTTATTTCTAGTGTATGCATGTATTTTATTTTATTTTTATTTTAATTTGATCTACTTTCCCTGCTCCTGGCTGTCATGTGTAAATGCACAACTATGTCTTAAGTCATAAGTAACTTCATTGCCCTGATCTATGTGTCTACAACAGATATATATGTACTAACCCCTCCTCTAGCTTGTATCCCTAGAATGTCCTGCATGCTGTCACACCTATAGTGCAAACACATAGACCCAACATATCTCTGGAGAGTTCAATTCTGATCTCCTTGTATAGCAACCAAAAATTTAGAAAGAAACCCATGTCAAAACTCACAAAAATGCAATAAAATTTTTTAGGAATATCTTACATAATAAGTTTCCTTTTTGAAGCAAAAAAAAATATAACTCTAAGGTGTCCAAATATCTCAAAAAAGTTGTTGGTCCTAACAGGCAACTGCACAAAACACTCTTGGAAAGTGAGGATTTGGATCTGGCCTGAAAGATGATGATGTTGCTGCAAAATCTAGTGATCCTGACTATATTTCAAGTGATGAAGAGCTGTGTTTAGGCTCAGACACAGAAATTCAGGATTTCTAGGGTATATTCTCTCTGTATGTTGGTGTAGCAACAACTAGCAAGGAATCTGATGAGAGAGGAGATGAGAGTAAAGACACAGAGGAACTCATAGCATTAGAACTTGTGAGACCTAGGGGATGGCAACAAATAATGTACAAAACTTGCATTCCAAATAATAATCTCAGTCCTCAGCTTTGTGGACAGATTTAAACCATGATCTTTGGCATAGACTTGCCTCCAAATTACCCCAATTATCAATATTGTGGCAAGGCAAAGGGCATGCAATGCATTTTAGAGTAATGTGGCTTAATAGAAGAGTTGAAACAACTCAATGGAGGCAAAGTCAACTTCTGGTGACTGTGCTAATTGTAAAATGAGTCAAAAAGAAAAGGAAAGGATTTGGCAGGAGAATGCTCTTGCAATGGTAGGCTAGGATAAAGAAGAGGAGACTGAAGAAGATTACATTATATAACAGGCTCAACATATTGCATGCACAAGTGTAAGGGCAACCTCTGGAGGCTATGGCTCAGTCACATAGCTGGCAGAGGGAGAAAAGTATATTAGAGTATATACTAACAATATCATAATAACTACTCATATGGCAGAGGAAAATCCAAAAAGAACAAGTCTAGAGATTCCCTATGCCAGGTTGGATGCTTCTGGGGCCTCTAAAGCATGGGAAACAACTGTATAGGACAACAAAACCTTAAAAACTTGAAAATTGCCTAACCAAACAAGTGCACAAACAAGGCAGGAAAACTCTGGACTTTGTAGGTCAGAAGGGCAAGCTCTGGCTTATTAAGCTGCCTGGAAGTGGTAATGAAGGGCCCAACACTTGTCTTAATGATAGCTAAAGAATCAAAGCACCTCAAGGGCTGAGAATAGTACTAACAGATAGTGTTGAAAGGATAGAAGCAGTAAAGTAAAAGAATGGCAGCAAAGAATCATTATGAATAAAGGGAGAATGAAGAAATAAGGAGTCCTCTGACAGCCACACAGTTCATTGATTCTGTCATCTCCAATCTTGTTAATCCTCAGACAATCAGAAATGCATTGAAGGAGGCTGTAAGGGTGACCTCTAGAGGCTGTGGCTCAATTACACAGCTGGCAGAGAGAGATTCAAAGTGTATTAGAGTATATACTGACAATATCATAATAACTACTCATCTGGCAGAGGGAGATCCAAAGAGAACAAGTCTAGGGATTTTCTATGCCAGGTTGGACGTTTCTGGGGCCTCTGAAGTGTGGAAAACAACTGTACAGTACAACAAAACCTTAAAAACTCAAAAATTGCCTAAATAAACAACTGTACAAACAAGACAGGAAACCTCTGGACTTTGGAAGTCAGAAAGGCAAACTCCAGCTTATATAAATGGTCTGGAAGCAGTGCTGAAGGGCCCACACTTGTCTGAATGATAGCTAAAGCAGGGTAGAGCATCACAATGGTACGTGTCATATGTTGTACGGGAGCTTGCTTTGTGCCATACCATACGTGTCTAGCAGAGTCTGCTACACTGGAGCAGAGCAGTGCCCACAGTGCTGTAGAATACAGAGCCGTGGACATGTCACAATGTGCTGTATGACATGGTCCAGTGGATCAATAAAAGGCAGGCACACACATACGCATGCAGGCCTGGCAGATGCCAGTGGGCATTAGCGGACGTCAATGTGTGTCAGCAGCCACCAGCGGGCATCAGCCCACGAGTGAAAACCTCCTCCATTGGCAGATGTCATGGCATGAATAAACCCTCCTTGAGGTTCCCCACTTTCCTCCCCTCTCTCTTCCTCCCTGCAATAACTTGAGGCTGCATGCCTCCCCTTCCCTCCTTTTCCCACCCCCAACACCAGCGTACATCCACAAAAGAGCCCTGCAGACCTATGCAGGCCTATGCAAGCCACCAGCAGACATCCATGCAGACATACGTTGATGGACTCAAACCTACATGGGCCCACGCAGGCCTGCACAGGGCACTAGCAGACATTCACAGAGGCCTACACAGGTCTACAGGGGCTGGTTGGACCAAGAAAAAAGGGAACTCGTCTTGTCCGCTGTATGCCTGTGGAGGGGAATTGAACCCCCGGCCTTGGAAAAGCCTCCAGCAATGAAACACACATTTAACCATTGCACCACAGGTCCATTATTAATGGATAGATTCAAAGGTCAGATAACACAATGAATGGATGCTCATCTATATTTCTGCAGGTTTCCGTATGGATTTTTTGAGGTGGAAGGGGGGTGGCATACCTCCCAAAAGAGTTTTTGTGGCTTGAAAGGGGCGTTGGCATCAGCAGCCATTAGCTGGCGATCAGCTGGTATCCATTGGAGTTTGTTGGCAGCCGTTGTGACCTGCTGGCATTGGTTGGCATCCATTGGCATCCATTGTATATCCGTTGGCATCTGCCAGATATCTGCTAGTATCTATTGGCATCCATGGGAATCTGTCAGCAACCCCTGGCATCATCCAGCATCAGGGCAGGAGAGAAAAAAACGGGGTGCGTGGGCATCTGCCACATGGGGTGGCATTTCAGGGAGTGTGGGGGGTGGCGGAAGAGGGATGGGGGTGGGGAGAAGGAGGGGGAAGAGGAAAGGGGAGGAGCATGGGTGTCCACTGGTATGCCAGTGGATGTAGCAGATGTTTGACATCAGGTCAGAGGGGAGGAGGGAAGCAGGATGCATGTGGTGGACAGGGATGGCATGTGAGGTAGTGTGGGGAGTGGAGAGGATGGCACTGAGGAGAAAGAGGGAGAAGGGCAGAAGAGAGTGCATGAGTGTCCGCTGTCTGCTGGCATGTGAGCCAGCTGACATCAGCGGTGCAACCAGTCCCAATAGTTTAGTGAATATTCATTTATTGATATTCAATATTGTGTACAGCAGTGGGTTCTACTCCCCCTACTCCACCTTAATGGGGTCTAATGGTGTGTTTTTATACAGGTGCATTTTTGCTCTACATGTGGGTTCTACTCCCCCTACTCCACCTTAATGGGGTCTAATGGTGTGTTTTTATACAGGTGCATTTTTGCTCTACATATACATTGTACTGACCTGTGGTAGTTGATCTGACCAAAACTCTAGAAATTACTGAAGTGGGATAGGATAGAGGAGTTGGCACATGAGATCATTCCAGTACACATGACAAGTGACAATACACCAGAGCCGGCTACCTTTTTTACAAAGACCAGCACAAAGATAGCTAGCCACAGTGTATTATCAACTTGTCATGAGCACTGGAATGAACACACGTGCAAACTCGTCCATCTTATGCCACTGCAGAAATCTCTGGAGTTTTCAACAGATCAAATTCATGATGCTAGCAGATGTCAGCAGCCTGCTGCTATTATATAATGTGAACTAGCAGGAGTCGAACCCACCTCTTGTGCACAATATGAAATATTGATTTATGAATATTCCATTGTACCACAGGTGCTTACTACAAGTCAGGATGGTGTTCATATAGTGCACAAACAGACCCATACAGAATTTAAACAGATAGAGAATTTACTGCAACTGGTGCATCTGTATTGAATTGACAATATTAGACTGATATTTTATTTACACCATAGAAGTATACAGGAAAGAGGAAAACTATGGGGTGTAGCGGAATATTAGACTGATATTGATTTACACCATAGCATTATACACGAAGCATCTGTGGTGTAGTGGAATATTTCCAATTGGTATTTCTTGTTTCTTGCAATAGGTAGGTTTGATTCTCTCTAGTGCATTGACATTGAATTTAAGAATTTTTGACCACACACAGAATATTAGACTGATGTTTATTTACATCATAGCAATGTACAGTAAGCATTGGTGGTCTAGTGGAATATTATCCATTGGTCTTTGCAGTAGGCGGGTTCGATTCCTACTAGTGCATTTATATCAAATTGTTTAGAATTTTTGACCTGCTTAGCTAATTGTTATTTACTACACAGTATGATAAACAACATAAGGTCCTAATTTAAACAGGGTGAAATTTAAACAGGGTGACATGATATCTATTTAGACTATAGCAGTGTACAGTAAGCATCAATGGTCTAGTGAAATATTATCCATTGGTGTTCATTGTATGTTGCAGTAGGTGGGTTTGACTCTTGCTTAGTGCAATAAACATTAAAATGTTTGCAATTTTTGACCTGCTTAGCTAATTGTTATTTACTAAACTGTAAGATAAACAAAGTAAGGTTTTGTCAAGCAGTTTGCAATTTTTGACCTGCTTAGCTAATTGTTATTTACTAAACTGTAAGATAAACAAAGTAAGGTTTTGTCAAGCAATAAATCAAACTTCTTTTGTAATTTAAACAGGGTCACATGATATCTATTTTCAGAACTTGCTTCATATAAAGTTCTCGTCCATTTCTTTAATCCTCCATCTGCCATGTCTAATGAAGAACTCCACCAACAGGTTGTTGACGTGGATGTTTGAGTATTATACCTTGCTCTCAGAGGAGACCTGCATCAACTCAAAGCACAGCAGAAGGACCTGGTAAGATACAAGCACTCCTGCCTAATAGACATGCACTAATAGTCGTCCTGTAGATTGACATGTGGTTCAAGGTTAGGGACGTCAAGGATGACAAGAAACTCCTCCTTGATGCCAGGAGAAGTTTCATCAACAAAGTTATCC
>JAMWFC010000053.1:1533325-1642240 GCA_027475525.1 Macrolepiota albuminosa | reverse complement strand
GTTCAAGGTTAGGGACGTCAAGGATGACAAGAAACTCCTCCTTGATGCCAGGAGAAGTTTCATCAACAAAGTTATCCTGCTACTCCAGAGCAAGCTTTCTGATGAGGATATGACCAGGCGGTTGAAGGACACTGCAAAGAAATGGACCCAGAGGAGCGGAAGGGGGGAAGAACCAAGTAGAGGTGAAGAATGACCTGATCTATCAACCGAGGCTGGTCCATCAATGGCACCGGCACGAGAAGACCAGATAGGTCATAGGCCAGCAGCAGGAGATTTGTCTGGTCTGTCACCAATTCCAAAGAAGAGAAAACAACTGAGTCCTCCAGTGGCAGGAGATTTGTCTGGTCCATCACCAAATTCCAAGAAGCCAAAACGGGTGACCTATATTGGTCAATGTCCTCCTGGTACCTATCATTGACAGAAGGAGCAGGAGGACAAAGATGAGGACGAGGATGAAGAGGAAGAGGAAGAGGAAGAACAAGAGGGCAGTGTAACAAAGTTACGGGTTTGAAAGAGCTTAGTGTGCACACCACAATGAATCAGACCAGACCGGTCTATTGACGATGTAGTGTACAACAAAAAGTAAGCTGCTTAGTAAGCAGCACATGTAACTAGATATAATAAAGTAATTAATATTAATATTATATTATAATAAGTATAATATAATGTCTACTACAGTAAGTAAAGCTATGTGGCCAACGCCACATAGCGGACTACACTACACACCCCCCAATTAGACCGAGCTACGGTCTCAAAATCATATGACGGTCAGGCTGTCAGTAAGTCAGGGACGGGGGCAATTGGAGAGTCCCCAGGCTCCTGGAATGGATCAGCAGTCACATTGTCCATGTTGTAGTCGAGGAGTTCATCCTTGGGTGCGGGCTCATAGGAAGTGCCTGATGGCCCTGCGACGGGCAGGGAGTCATCGTAGTCCCGGAGGGGGGACAGTGTAAGAGTGGGGTCAACGATCAACCCCGGGATACGTGGGTGGGGATCGGGAAGATCCCCAGTGTTGGACTGGTACTGGCGCATCCAGATCTCACGGGCATGAATGTCTTGCCCGATGAGGAGGTACATCCCCTTGGTGAGTGCGTCATCATAAGCATGACAACTGTCCTGCTGCTGGAGCATAAGGTGTTGTCAATTGCCAATGGTGGCCTCACGCCACCCATCCCACTGAGCAATGGACTGGGGTGTCCTGTAATGGTCGAGGCATTGCAGCCTCTCGTCGTTGATGGTGGCCGCCTCGTTGTAGAGCTGGCTGTCGCTAAAGAATATGTGGGCCAAGTAGGTGACCCCATAGGTATAAGCATGGTCAGCCCAGCTGACCAGAATTTGATTGTGAAGAAGGACGCGTAACGCATCCGAAGTGGTAAACATGGAAGCTGATGCTTCCAGGATGTCCACAGCCCGAGCCTCAAAGTTAGAGTCATTGGTGTGGAGGGGCACAAAAACTTGCCCTGTAGCCGCCTCGTACTCAGCCACGGCCTCTTTGTAGAGGCCTGGCCTTGCAAAAACATAGGCCAGGTACTTGTGTACCGTGGTCTTGGAGGGGCAGCTGGCGCTGAGGGCACATACAAGTGCAAAGCCAAAAAGGCTGCGCCAATGAATGCACATGGCACAGTCCATAGCCAGACTAGTCCATATGTTGGGCGTCCCAGGATGCCCATAGAGGAGGGCATATGAGCCCAGGTAGTCCAAAGCAAACGGTTGCTTTGGATCAGGGAGAGTAAGGCCAACGAAGGCAAGTCTCCCACCCTCTTTGCGGCAATAGATTCGCATTGGCACAATCATTTGCAGGACGTTCTCCCACTCCTTGGAACTTGTGAAGGGTACCGCTATGGTCTTATACAGGACCTCATTGAGTAAGTGAGACATGGTTCTGTCTCGGGCAGTAGGGTGGCAGTTCAGCGCCACCCGTTTGAATTCGTTGAGCAGTAGGTAGCCCAACTGATGCTGATGAATCAGCGTAAACTGGTTGTTCACCAGTGAATGGAGCCTGCAGAGCTCTCGGGGACTGCGGAGAAACCCGCAAGGTGCCACTTGGTACACCTTACTGTTGTGGGGCATTGACGTGGCATTGCCCTCTTTATTGGTCTCGAAGGACCTGGCTGCACAGGCTTCTTGCCCGACGAAGATGGCATTGGTCACCGGCAACCAATAGAACTGGGGAGCTAGCCCCACACCAAAGAATGAGTTCTAGCGCTCAACAGTGTAATCACGGTAGATTACCACACTGAGCACATCAGGGATGTGCCCAGTTTTGTCCTTGAAGAGGGCGGCTCCTCGTTTGGCACTATCCTGCACCCAACGGTCCATCTTGGCCCGTCAATTGCTGTTGCGTCGTTTGTGTGCCATACATTGTGCTGCCGTCTCGTGCGGCACAGGAGATTCCATGCGAGCCTCTTCAGGCTCCTTATACCAATTGTCATTGGAGAGCGGGAATGGCAGCCTCTCTGGCACAGACTTATCAGACTGTGGGTCCATTGCCCACACACACCGCAGGAGTTGGGCTGGTGGGCCTTCTACCAGTACTGCAGGTAAGAAGGGGATGTTAGCCCCTGGGGCTCCTTTCGGGGCATCCTCAGAGAAGTGCACGTTGACATATGCATGCCTTTCCAGTTGCTTACCCTGACAATTCTTTCGGGGTTGTGAGGCCTTAGCCTCAGTGGGGTGTGTGCTAACGCCCCTGGAACTCTGCTCCCCAGAGTGCATGGTGGATACCACAGATAATGGTTGTGAAGATGCGACCTCAGATGCGCTGCTGGCGAGGCGCTGGATGAGCCGGGGGGTGGCTAGAGCAGGGACCTCTTCATAGGGAAGAAATTCCCACCCTAGACTGGCCTCCCGGCCGGGTACGACAACGCTCGACTGAGTTGAGTAGGAGGGCGCGTCCTCCACTCCTTGCCAACGCACCCTTTTGCTGGAGTTGGTGTCCCAACTTGGGGGTGTAGTCTGCCGCTTACAAGCAGCCAATAAGGCAAGGAGATCAGTTTTGCACTGAGCGTGCATATGATCCATGTTGTCCATCATCCAGCTGATGAGGACGACCGCCTCTGCATTGCGGAGGAATGATGACTCTGTGGGTACATCATACCCGTTGTCTCCCAGGCGTTGGAGAAGAGTAGCCAGGACTAAGTCCTGGTTGAGACTGGGCTCGACAGCCCATGCTTTTCCTTTGTCGCGTCGAGGACGTGACTCTTCTTCTGAGCTGGGCTCAGGTTGGTGCGGCATCTCCAGCCACTGTAGCAAGGAGAGCTTGGCCAGGCTCTCTGTTGGCGCATCAGCCAATGAACTGATGCTTGGTTCTGGATTGAGAGTTTCTGTACTCTCAATGGCCATGGTGGCCTGCACGAGAGATGCTTGGCGTCCCTCTAGATTGTTGACTGGTACTGTAGTTGACAGGGAAGCCGACCTGCCTCCCTTGGCTGTCGCCTCATACGAGGCATCATACTGGGGCATCATGCCCCAAGCCCCCATCCAAGCTGGGGGGTACGGCATCATTACGGGCACACCACCCATGCCAGGGTAGTGTGCCGGGGCAGTAAACTGGGGAAAAGGATGTGTCCCCAGCGGCCCCATTGCCAGTACAGGGGCAAGCTGCCTCTGTCCTGATGTTGCTTGGGGGCTGACAAGCCCCCCGTACTGGTGTTGCTGGGATTGGCCCTCAGCGTGATGTGGCGCATAAGCACCCGCTACTGGTTGTTGGGGCTGATAGCCGCCCACAGGTGCGTTTTGGGGCATGAAGTTGCCCTGCATGAATTGGTGTGGCGGATAGCCACTGATCACCGGCTGTTGCGGTGGGTAGCCCACCACTAGTTGTTGCTGCTGCTGTGGGAAGCCCACAGCCTGTTGCAATTGTCCCCACTGGGGCGTATTTTGGGTCAGTGGGGGAGCCATCTGCCCCCCCCCTTCAGCCAACGGTAAGACCGATGGCGCAAACTCAAACTGCTGCTGCTGCTGCTCATTACGGTCCATGGCCATGTTGTCCATGGTTAAGGAAAAAAAGGAAAAAAGAAATTTCACTTTTTAAGACGTGTTTCAGCCACAGCTGCTGACCAACTCAGCCAAGCCACGATTGGCACTGCCAATCAAATTAAGCGCCAGCATGCTTACTTAATTGATGTGGGCGCTTAATGCCCTTCAACTCCAAATAACGGTCAAGTGCCGCTAACTTGGAGCAATGGGAGTGTGGCTCCCATGTTGTGTTCCCGAGGGACCACCGCACCTCAAACTCGAGCATATTACGCTCAGTCTACCGGTGCCCTATGATGCACTTGATGAACTATTTGTCATCATCTCGAGCTCCAAAATCATTGGGGCCTGGGGTCACCCTATTAGGGAATAGCGTGTCATCGGATGCACTATATGGTCGCAACAGCGACACATGGAACTTTGGAATGATGCGTTGTTCCTGTAGTGCCTGAGGCAGTTTCAACACGTAGTTGGAGGTACATCGCTCCATGTCCAGGATGCGGTATGGGCCTACCCATTTCGGGCAGAGTTTACTCGCCTGACCCTTTGGGAGTCTCAGGTTACGTGTTGACAGATAAACCAACGCTCCTACTGCTATAGGCGGTTCTGCTTGCCTACGGTGATTGGCATTTTTTGCCTGAAAGACTCGCGTCTCTATGATGGCATCATGCGCCGCTGCAATGTTCTCCAGGGCCTGCCTGGCGAACTCGACAACTCCCCAGTGGGCCACCACATCAGCACAAATTTTGTGCAGCATGGAGGGCAAGTACCCTCCATTGAGCTCAAAGGGCGCATACCCTGTTGTTTCTGAGATACTCGCGTTAATTGCGAACTCAGTGAGTGGACACCAGTCCACCCAGTCCCATTGGTCAGGGCAAACAACTGCCCTCAGAACCTGGCCTATACTGCGGTTGGCCCACTCAGTTTGCCCATCCATTTGAGGATGGAAGGACATTGACATGAGAAGTTGTGCTCCTAACAGTTTGTGGAGTTCCCTCCACCATTAAGATGTGAACTTTGAGTCACGGTCGCTCACTATGGTACTAGGCAGCCCATGCAGCCTAACGATCTCCCGAAGGTAGATCCATGACAGCTCCTTAGCCGTCAGTGTAGTTCGCACCAGTATGAGGTGCACCATGCTTGTCATGCGGCATATTACCACCCAGAGGTAATCGAACCCTCTGGACTTGGGAAAGGGACCTACAAAGTCCATTCCAATGGAGTCCCAAGGTTTTACTGGCACAGGTAGCTGGTGTAGCTTCCCAGGAGGAGATCCAGGGGGCAACTTTGCCCTCTGACATGCTGTGCATGAGGTGCAGAACTTAGTCACTTCTTGGGCCATATGTGGCCACCAATACCATCTCCGGATGTAGCCCAACGTTCGGGCAGCACCAAAGTGCCCCACCAGTGCATGGGCCTAGTCCAAGACTTGCGTAACAATGGTTTGCGTACTGGGGAGGCAGACCACTGCCACCTCTTGATGGTTCTCCATTGTGATCAGTCTACCAGGCTCATGCCTGAACCAAGGATGGTCGTCAGGATTGGCGATTATCTTGGTGTAGAGAAAATCATTGCCATATTCCTGCACCACTTCTATCCGGAAGTTGTCGCTGCCCAGGATAGAGGGCTGGGATGAAGGCAATTTGCCTTCAAGCATCTCAGCCAGCGTAACGGGTATATCAGGGTGCTTGTGCTCCCCAGGTGACGCTGGGTCCATGACTTCATGCTCCTTGAGCAACTGGGCGGCTATGTCCTGCTCTTCACGCTGCTCCCTGAGGCGAGTGCTTTGCCTCTGTTTGTTGTCACGCATAGCATGTACTTCCAGGACATGCTCTCTAAGCTCCTAGTAGCAGTGAAGAGGTAGATCCTCTCCATCTGGGTCTATGTGGCAGTCTGCCTGCACATACTCATGAGGCTTGTGAGCCTCCCTGACTACATCGCTCTCAAAGTAGCGAGACAAGCAGTCTGCCACTTTGTTGAGTTCACCTTTAACATAGGTGATGTCGAACTGGTATCTCGACATGTAGTCTATCTACCGTCGCTGATGCGGCGACAAGTTCACCTGAGTTTTGAAGAACTCAAGTGCCTTGTGATCCGTTATGATGTGGATGGGATATCCCATCAGCTTATCCTCCCACTTGAGAAGGGCCTCAAGGATGGTGAGAGTCTCCAGCTTGTGCACAGCATAGTTTTGCTGGGCCATTGTGAATTTCTTCAACATGAACCCAGCTGGGCGGCAAGTCTGCCAGCTACTTCTCTGACCATACATGGCTCCGATGCCTGTCTTAGACACATCGCAAATGAGCCATATTGACTCGTCCCATCTAGGGTCGATTGGTCAAATTACCGGAGTCTTCATACAGATCCGTTTGACCATCTCAAAGCACCGCTGGTGCAGCGGTCTCCAATTGAACGGTGACCCATTCTGTGTCATGGCCATAAGTGGCCCAGTATAGGCCATGACATCAGGCAAGAAGCTCGATATGTAGTTGACAAGGCCAACAAATCGTTGGATGTCATTGTAGTTTCGTGGCATGCGCCACTCCCAAATGTGATTGAGCTTGTCCTGATCGGGGTGGATACCCCACTCATCTATGACATGCCCTAGGCATATACTCTGAGCGTAAAGCTCACACTTTTTCTACTTCAAGTACAACTTGTACTTGCATAGTCGTTCAAATACGACTCTGAGGTGCTGCTCATGCTCATCCACAGAATCCAAGTAGATGAATATGTCATCTAAGTAGACGTGCATAAAACGTCCTATTACGTCTCGAAAAATAGAGGTCATTAGCCTCTGAAAGGTTGCAGGAGCATTACAGTCTCCAATTTGCATTATGTTGCTCGTGAACGTGCCCATGATCAATGCAAATACGGTCTTGGGTACGTCTTTGGTGCAAATGCACACCTGCTCATAAGCATCTGTAAGGTCAATCTTCGAGCGATACTTCGCCCAAGCCACGTCTTCCCGGATCACCTCCTGATCTGGTAAAGGAGTTACATCCTTTATAGTATTGTCATTGCGCTGACGTGCATCAAGAGCTGTTTGAAGGGTTCCATCCTTCTTCAGGATGCACAATAATGGTGCAGCTTGTCATTGCGCTGACGTGCATCAAGAGCTGTTTGAAGGGTTCCATCCTTCTTCAGGATGCACAATAATGGTGCAGCCTGAGCAGTGGTGCATGGTGACCACCATTGAGCATTCAAATAGCGATTAGTTTTATCGTGTAGTTGCTCCTGAAGTGCGCACGGGCAGCGCGGCAAGTGGTACTTATATTGCTTGCTCTCGTCTATGAGGTTGATCTCATGGTTCACCTCCCACCATGGCGGGAGCTCCTCCTTGGTCCCATTGACCATATCAGCAAATTCTTCTTGCCATTGCTGACGCAACCGAGGTATATCTTTCTCATGAAGGCTTGTCGCCTTCTGCTTCCCCTTCATACACATCGGGGGAAGTACTTCCACCGTCTCTGAGGGTAACCGAGGCAGCGGTGCATATTGCTCATGCATTGCAAGCACCCAAGTGACACTGTCATCGGGTATATGTAGTCTCAGCAGAGAACCACTGCCGCTGCCTTATAAGCCACGAGGCTTTTTCCCTTGCGTACAAGTGAGTACGCTACGGACACCTCATCTGATGCTGGCTGGCAATACACTGGTCTGACAGTCATCTGTCTCTGGTGCACGTTTTGTGCACATGTGGCTGCCACCAGCTTGTTCCACTCCTGCGGCATTTGAGGGTCGTATGCCCAGTTGTACTCCGGAAGGGGTGCTGGTCGCTCCCATAGGGACTGTGTGTCCCCCTCACATGAGGCTTCCACCTCTCAGATGCTGTCTCTCAAGTCATCCAACTTGACTCATGAGGACGTAGGTGGGCATACATCCACTGAGTCCTCCCATTGTCTCGCCTTTTGGTGGCGCTTGGCTGGAGGCTTTGCGCCTCGAATATCAGGAGCAATTATTTGCTTGTTGCTCCTCTTGGAGGCTTGATACTCCTCCTCACTCATCATCACCACGTTGTGGTCTGAGCTCAGTCCAGGCATAGCCTGCATGTCCTCATCCACATCCTCTACTGCTGCCACTTTGCGCCAGCCCAGTCATGGAGACTCCTTGTGTTTCTCTGTAGTGTGATGACATCACAGATGATTATCAGTGTTGTCTGCTGTAGCTCATTCAGCTGAGATCACCTTCCCATTCACTAGTATCTGACAGTGGTCAAAGTCTAGTATGACTTTGTTGTGCCACATGAATGGCGTTCCCAGTATCATATCATAGTGATCAAAGTTCGCTACATCCATGTATTCCTGGCTACATAAGCCTGGTGTCTGGACAGTCACATTCGTCCCATACTGCACCATAGCCCGGCTTTCTATGGTGCCCAGCTGTAACGCCAATGGCATATCCAACTCCTGCATAGATATTCCGTACACATGGCAAACTGGGGCATTATGCCCAACGTAGTACTCCCGGAGTCCCATAAGGTCCATGTCTTCTTGTGGCCATCTACGTTTACATATGAGACTAGGCACTCCTTGTCTGCCCATTTCAGTGTAGGGTGCTGCAAAGTGCCCTCTGCTCGACAAAGAGTCACCTTCATCCAAACCACATTATTCTTTTTGGGATCATTTGAAGACGGCCAATCTGTCATTGCTGCTAGGCACTCAGAGTCGCTGTCGTGACTGTAGTACTCGTTGTTGTAGACATTGTCATATATGTTGACTGTGACGTACTCCTCCCTCTCCACAACCACACTTTTGGGCTCGGCACCCGATGCCTCCTCTGGGGGCTCTTGGTCGTTTGTGGGGTGTTCTGCCTCAGACTCAGCAGACACGTCTCCATCACTCCCACTTGCGGCTGCAGTATGTGCCGCTTGAAGGTGGGTGCAGGGTGTATACCCCTTCCTCGGGGCAATTGGTAGCGTAGTGGCCTGGCTGGCCACACGTGAAACAAGTCCCTGTCTGACCTGGTGGGTTGGCCGGTTTGAAGTCTGGCCTTGGTTTAGGACGTTCTCCATCTGGCGCCTGCTCTGGGCATAGGCAGCTCCGCCCTTGGTTTGCAGCAGAGGTTTTGCATACCACAAACCGCGTGTTGCGGTCACGATCCAAATCGGCCTTTTTGGCCAAGAAGGTCCCCACATGCTGACCCCGTGAAGGTGCCCCAGCAGGCGGTAGTCACCTGGTTTCCCCTTTGTGTCCACTCTGATGCTCATAGTGGTTGGCAGTCTTCAGGGACTGCTCATACCTGATGGCATATGCCACAAACTCTTCCACATCGTTGACTTCTGGGGACAGTCCGCAGTCTTCAGGGACTGCTCATACCTGATGGCATATGCCACAAACTCTTCCACATCGTTGACTTCTGGGGACAGTCCATCCTCACATATCAGGTAGCGGTGCATGTCTGCTGGAATGCCATCTAAAAATGTTTCAAGCATGGTATATCCATCTGGATATACTGCCATATTCTGGGCATGGTCATTAAGGGTATCATAGAACCCTTGCACTCCCAACTTCTCGGTGTACTTGGCAGACTGAAACTCCCGCCTTGCATCCTGTAGCGTTGAGGGGTGCACAAATCGATTGTACAGTCCTGTAAGGACTCCTTTGAATGTCCACTCATACTGGATATGGTTGACGTGCAGTACTGCCCATCGAAACCATCCCATGGCCTCTCCGGCCAAGAACTCAGGCAGAATGAAGATTTGTTCTCGTTCCATACGGTCGCCTCCATATAAGCACATGGCAAGATGGGTGCATACATCCATCGCCCAATCCTCCAAGTCGCTGAACTTGGACGCGCCTGTGTAGGCGCGAATATGCCTACTGTTTGCTTTACGCAGCTTTACCTCATCGGGTAACCATAAGGTCACACCCAGGGCATCATCGACTACTCAATGCAGGCGATCGTGCATGGCTTCACAATGCATTCAAATGGCCTTCCGCTGACCCGGTGATCTAGTCGCCAAATCAGCAGCCTGGGGAAGTGACTTCCCTTGTCCACCCTGCAGAGGACGCCCCAAGCCTCCTCGACTGTGGGCATAATTGCCCTCATCTCAAAGAGTCGACCTTGAAAGTCCGCAGAACGGAGGCACGGGATGAATGCGGAACGCGTTTCAGACAGCAACGTCACGGTCACATGCCTTACCCGACTCTGTTCTGCACCACTACGTAGCACCTTCTTACTTGCTACTTCTCCGTATAAATTCGCTCAGTTATACTCGCGTCGCTCGCGTTCCTTTCTACTCGCGTAACTCAGCGTTCCCCATGACTGGCGAGACTCCTTTGGATACCTCTGACTGTTCTACTTCCCCTCCGCGCCCTCGTCGTAGCGTGCGCGCTCGGTCTGAGTCAGCCACACTTTCTTCCTCCAATCTCCCTCCGGTGAGCAAACGGCGCAAACGCGCCCCGCGACTTCCTGCTATTCAGGACATTCCAGAAGGGGAGGAATACACTGACGAGGAACTGGGCGTGGATCTAGAGTACTCCCCCCAGCACTCCAACCCTGCAATGACGCACGGTGATGATGTCACTTCGGATTTGGCACCTCGCGATCCGACCCTCACTCTGACTCTTTCTCCGCGGAAATCTGCTCCTGTCCCGCCTTCTTCGATGCGTGTTCGCGTACCTACAGTTCCGTTCTCCCCTCGACGGGTTCCGACTACGGCTCCTCCCGTGCCTTCTGCAGTAGCCACTGTTTCCTCGACGCTGCCAGGACCTACTTCACCTTCTGTGGGGCCTCTCTCTCCTTCCTCTCGTCCACTTTCCCCAGAGAAAGCGCGGCGGCGTCGGGCTGCAAAGCAACCGGCCTCTGCTCTAGCCTCTCAACTCTCTCCACGCACAGCTGAGGAGTACATGCGCTCTGGTTGTTTCCAGGAACCTTTTCTCGACACCTCCTTACTTCCTGCGCATACGCAGCCTTCTCTCCAGACCCCTGGGCTTCCCTTGCCTCCCACTTCGGAGGGGCCTCTTCAGCCCCCTTACAGGGACGCAGTACATGAGTCGGGCCAGGATACATCCTCCCTCTTACATGCTCCTTCCATCTTATACGCTCCTTCGGCTAATTCACTCGCTCCTTCCAGTGCCACGCTCCTTCAGCCTCCTTCCAGTGGAGGATCCATTCCTTGTTCCACACTTCCTTCAGGCACCTCCTCCGATATTCCTTCTGGGGAGTCCATCACCCTCTCCCGTGCGGACCTTATGAACCTTCTTCAGAGGTTTGGCTCGGGCATGGCACAGGCCATTCCCCCTTCACAGCCTTCCTCAATCCCACCTCCTCTTCCGGAGATTAACATTACACCTGCTTCCCCAGCAGTAGGTCTTCCGGCCGCTACAATCATGACTTCTTTGGGTTCCTCTAGCTTCGCCTCTTCCACCGCCCCTCCCCTCACCAATTCCTCCGCTCGGCCGCTTCTTGCTGCGCCTCCCTCGGGTATGACAGAACTTGATCCGAACGTTATGCCTATTCCACTCCGAGTTCAGCGGGTTTTCAATGCTGGATGGACTACATATGTCCCCTTGGATGCTCTTACTACAGCTTCCTGCCATCGTGCGCTCACTGCCACAAGTCGTCAGGGGGATTCATCCTTATCCCTCACCCTCTCCGGCGAGTTGCAGGTGTCCAATGCCAAGTTCGATCTCAGTAAGGAGCGACATCTCACCGCTTTTGAATTCATGCAGGCATCTACTACCCTCGTCTGGGTCATTCGTAACTGCCTTAAGGCTGGGCCTGAAGGCCTCATTGGCGGTCCTACCGCTCAGGCTATTGCTGACTCCTTTCAAGTTCATTATGAGCGCATCCAACGCCGCCAGGATTTTGGTGATAATTTTCAGGTCTACCTCGCCTACGATATTTTCCTCCGTCATGCTTATCTTCAAGCACAAGGCAACCTCCGTATGGACATCTGGCATGGCCTAACTTTCACGAAAAAATTCAAT
Organism: Macrolepiota albuminosa; assembly: GCA_027475525.1. Lineage (NCBI taxonomy): Eukaryota > Fungi > Basidiomycota > Agaricomycetes > Agaricales > Agaricaceae > Macrolepiota > Macrolepiota albuminosa. The sequence goes on along the minus strand of JAMWFC010000053.1, from coordinate 1,630,331 downwards.
GATCACATGCAAGATCGCATTCATCGTTCCATGGGACTTCAGTCCGACCTTCTCTTTTGTGACATGGCTCCCTCCTCATCTGCTTCCGCCCCTACAACTACAGCTGCCACCTCTCAATCCTTTCGTGAGTCGGAAACGACGTCGTCCAACAACCGCCGGGGCTCATCATCCTCCCGGGGGGCCAGGCATCGTCCATACAACACAAGCGCCCGCTCCAGTGGAAGATCAACTCGCTGCATGGTCTGCGGTGATACAGACCACCGGTTCTCCTCCTGTACACGCACTGGCCGCATCTTGCGTAAAAACAATGGTCGATTTGCCGACTCCGAGGGAGTCACCTACTGTTTTGCATTCAATGGCCCTAACTCTTGCTCAGCCTCCGAATGCCCTCATCGCCACTCCTGTTCCTTGTGTGGAGGTTCATACAGTCCGACGTCTTGTTCGTAGAAATAAATGTATAGACAAGTGATAGTAATAATGTAAAGACATCCATTCGAGATACACTAAGTCCGTGTGGGCATCGGACCGCGTTCCGAACGCGACCAGAGGGGTTGTGGCATCGGCGAATAGGGGACCCGCAGATGACACGACTTGAGGATATCTCGGAATAGATGACCTGTGATAGTCTGCATGTATTGATTAGGAGTGGGAGGGAGGGTGAGCGAATTTATACGGAGAAGTAGCAAGTAAGAAGGTGCTACGTAGTGGTGCAGAACAGAGTCGGGTAAGGCATGTGACCGTGACGTTGCTGTCTGAAACGCGTTCCGCATTCATCCCGTGCCTCCGTTCTGCGGACTTTCATTTCATACAGTCCGACGTCTTGTTCGTAGAAATAAATGTATAGACAAGTGATAGTAATAATGTAAAGACATCCATTCGAGATACACTAAGTCCGTGTGGGCATCGGACCGCGTTCCGAACGCGACCAGAGGGGTTGTGGCATCGGCGAATAGGGGACCCACACTAAGTCCGTGTGGGCATCGGACCGCGTTCCGAACGCGACCAGAGGGGTTGTGGCATCGGCGAATAGGGGACCCCCCTCGTAGACTAGCGCGCATCGACGGAGCCGATAACCCCCTTGGAAGCGGTAGGTAAGAGAAAGCCTGCCTTATGGAGAATCGGCGTCAAGAATTCGATGTATAACGGGGCAATAATCTCTAAATGTCTCCAGTATCGAAGAAAGGCATCGGAAGTCCATCGACCAAGGATTTTGACAATATCGGGAGGAATACCAGCCAGTAGAAGGTATGTTGTACCTCCGATTCTGAAGCAGTGTCCAGTAATGATGGAGAAACTATGTTGCTTAAGGATTGTGTTGAGTCGTCCGAGAAATAGTCGTTGTGTAAGAATGGCAGTTGAATTCGAAGGAGTGCGGAATGTAGCAATGGATTGAGACGTGTTATTGTAGTTAGCCATGTAATGCAGGGTAAGGGCATTAATGGGATCAAGATGGTCTTGTTTCGTCAGGATAACATCCTCGCCCCTCTTCCCACCCATCTTCGTGTTAGGAAGATGCAGAACACGAGAACCAGCGGAGGTTGTTGGGGGCTTAAGATCACCCCATGTCGGATATAGCAGAGAGTCGAACTTACGGTCCGAGATGGGTAGTATTTCTCCCAGACGAATTTGACCCCAGAAGCAAGCAAACGCCACGAAAAGGATGCAGCGATCTGAGGGTAAGGACAAGTCCAATGATTTCTCGATACATGATAGCATCTCCCTAGAAACAGGAGGTCGTTTTGGACGAAAGGAAGACTGAGGTCGTAGGTTCTCTATCCCTTTAATCACGTATTCCAGTTGTAAGCCACCCTGATAAGCGTAACCGTTTTCGATATGCCAGGCACGTATAGCGTCACATTTGGCTGAAACTGTCCTGCCCGCTACTCGACCGGAAAAAGAAGAGGCAAAATCGCAAAGGAGAGTCTCGGATGCAGGCAGTGCTTCGTGGTTGGGAATCGCATTGACGTAGCAGTAGTCTACAAATTGTCTGACCGCTATGCTATAAGCTCTGCGTGTAGAAGGTTTCCAGGCGTGCTGAATGATGGCCTTAACTTCGGAAGAATGCTGTAATTTGTATGGATGAGGAGATCTGGATGATCGACGAATATGTCTGCCAATGGATAGCGCAATGGAGGGCTTGTGAGTCTGTACTGATGGGGAAACTCGATGCGCCGAGAGAGGTAAAGATGTGGAACTGGAAAAGAGCTCTGAGACAAAAAAGGAAGCAAGTGTAGTTAGTGCAAGATTGAAGGAGTCTGAAGTCATGGCAGGGTGGCTCAGATGAATATCGTGGAGTTGATGCAAGTGTGTTTATCGTGTAATTCGAACACATCGTAACAAATAATACATGCAGACTCCTAGTTACAGATCACTGTATAGTAATGGGAAATTCGCCAGAGAACACATGTAGTAGAACTATTTGTCAGGGGAAAGACTCGAGTGGGTGACACTAGGAGCGACGAGACCTCTGAGGTATGGAGGAATTGAGGGGGGAAATGGATAGAGAAGTTTCCTAGGAGGAAATAAGCCGCGCGATGGAGCATCTGCAAGATTCTCTGTAGTTGAAATCCAAGCTGTAGTAATCCAGAGGGAATGATTTTGAAAGTTGGAAACTATGTTCCGCAGGATAAAATTCGATGCCGAATTCCTTGAACGGCCAGCCCGTAAGGCTCCTACACATCCAGCGTTATCGGAGTGAATGACAATGTGACAGTCATGGAATTTAGATGTAATGAGAGTTCGGACTGCCAAGTCGATAGCTACCATCTCTGCCCAACCAATATTTCGTTCAGTCGTCTTCCATCCCGGTAATAGCCTCCAGGCAAGCCACTTCCCGTTCAGGTTCAGACCTATGCCCCAGGAAGTGGAGGCATCAACATGCAGTGTGATATCAAGTGGTGCGGGCGGTCGATGAATCTTGAGTGAACATTCTGAAGTCAATGTGTCATTCCACCAGCGAATGTCCGTCATAACGGCGGGGGTAACACGATGTCTAACCCATGGAGGAGAATTTGTAGGAAATGCCGCTCGGAATTTATATAGGCTTGGGAGGTGGGAACGGCCTGCTGGTATGACAAGCGTAACGTGATTGAGCGTACCAATGATAGACTCCGTCATTTGAAGGTTCACAAATGCTCCAAGCATCCAAGGGGAAAGTTTACCGAGATATTTGTCACGTTTGGGAGATGGCAAGGAGACAGTTTTGTTGTCAATAGACCATTCGAAGCCTATGTATGTAAAGGTGGAAGCGAAAGGAATGAATTTCTCGGGTGCCCAAGGCCAGCCCAAATCCTTAGCAATGGACCAAATAAGATCCTCGGAGTAGGTGTAGTATAATGATCCGTCCTCGCGAAAATGAGGATACCTAAAGAAGATAAAGTCGTCAACCCATTTGAGGAGGTTTTCGATTCCCTTTGTTCGGAAAATGTAGACTATGGTGTCCGCAACAGAGCCAAATATACCGGGGGCTGGGGATATTCCGAAGTTTAGTCTGTGATCAAATGTCACTTTATCACCTATGCGTAATGCTGTAAACAATCTGTCTTCTGGCTTTGTAGGGATAATCCGAAAGGCGGATTCTACGTCAAAGACTGCTACCTGTGTGTGAGCCGGGGCATCGGCAACGAGGAGCCAGCATGCCGAGAAAGTACCCCAGTCACATTGAAAACGCTTGGTGTCGATGTGCGAGTTTACAGAGGAAATCAAAGGATTGTTTCGAGGGTAAGAATGGTCCACGGTAATGCGCATTTTGCCAGGTGTACGCTCAATGACGTTGAGCGGAGCTGTTCGATAATGACCAAAGAGGTGTTGAGCTAGTGCGGGATCAAACTCTTCTGAGACGCGGCCCAAGAGGCGTTCTTTATTATACTTTTCTAGTACAAATGTATGATGAGAGGGATCGCGGTAATGATTAGGCGGTGAGAATGTAGAATCTAAGGTAAAATCTTCAAGACCTAATGAGAAGCCATAATAAAGACCATGTAAGACGTGTGAGAAGCGAAGGTGAGCATCGGTTTCGCGCAATGTAGATGCCCAACGATCGACAATGAGAGGGGTAGAGACAGGAAAGAATTTATTGAGAAGTGCAGTTCTGTGCAGCGTGTTGGCCACCTTCCTCGACTGTGGGCATAATTGCCCTCATCTCAAAGAGTCGACCTAGGGCTGTCATCCTGGCCGTTACCAGGGGCATCACGTCTTGTGGTGCCATCTCAATCGAGGAAGTCTCCTCGATCATGATTGTTGCGCCGCCCTGGAACTGGAGAAGCTTGATTCTCCTGGCCCTGCATGACAAATTGACAATGCATCTCGTCAATGGGCTTAGTGCCCTCGAATACAATTGTCAGGGGACTCCTCATTTCTTCCTTTTCTCACTCCTTATCTCTTCACTCTCCTTCCATTCATTCTCTTATTTCTTCTGACATTATTTCATTTCACTGTTTCTATTCTTTCAACACTATCTGTTAGTACTACTCTCAGCCCTTGAGATGCTCTGGTTCTTTAGCCACCATTCAGACAAGTGTGGGCCCACTCAGCACCACTTCCAGACTGCTTATATAAGCCAGAGTTTGCCAGAGTTTGCCCCTTATTTGTACAAGTGTTTGTGTAGGCAATTTTCGAGTTTTTAAGGTTTTGTTGTACTGTACAGTTGTTTCCCATGCTTCAGAGGCCCCAGAAGTGTCCAACCTGGCATAGAGAATCCCTAGACTTGTTCTCTTTGGATCTCCCTCTGCCAGGTGAGTAGCTACCTTGATATTGTCAGTATATATTCTAATACACTTTGGATCTCCCTCTGCCAGCTGTGTGACTGAGCCACAGCCTCTAGAGGTTGCCCTTACAACGATGCCCTGATCGTTGATAAGGGACTGTCCCTTAGTCCTGAGGTCGCCATTGCACATACGTTGATACGCAACTCTGTCACTCAACGTTTCTGCCATGGGCACGCGCCGCATCACAGATGCCTTGCTCTCCACCTTGAGCACAGTACTATCGTGCCCATTTGGTCCTGACATATCTGTCCTAAGGTCTTGGTTACGCATGTGTGGAGGCTCCTCATGCCACCCTTGTCCTGCTGGAGTATAGAAAGTACTCACCGGTTTTACTTCACTTCCTGTGCCCATGCTAGTGCCTCCACTAGCTCAATTCCAACATCTTGATTGTGACATGCCGAGCATTCCTCGGAAGTGTGGCTCCAGGGGGTCGATATTCCCGATTGCCTTGTGGCCTTCCGCTGCACATACATTTGCAGCTCCATAGTGAGCACTCTCACCATTAAATCAGTATATTTTGTACTGAATACATTGGGCACTTTGTGCCCTTGTCGCCTAAGTGCTACTATATGTGCTGATGCATAGCGCTCAAGTCGTGCTTGGGTGGTGTATTTCATCACCTCTGGGTGCAAATCCCAGAACACCTGCAATCACACGGTGTATGCGGTTTTCAGCCGCTGCTCCTCTGCTCCAGCATCATTGTCACTTGACAACTCAATTGCCTCCTCTGGAAGCTCTACAACCTCCAGCGCTTCCTCCACTGCTGGCATGCACGGAAATTGGTTTTCCGCATGGGCTACTTCAGGACTTGCAGCCTCATCTGGTACCTCTTCTATGTGAGCTTCCGCTATCTTAGAGGGCAGTAAGCCCGCTGCGGACTGCCTGGTCCCACTACTCTGGCTCAGAGGAATAGCTCTCCCAGTCCGTACCGCTGACTTGGTGTCTCCTGAGACGCCATTGGTGCCTGTTGACTGTTGACCATCCTCAGGAGGCCCTTTTGAAGCTAGTTGGCTAGACCGTCACAGTCCTCCTGGCAGCTGCGTAACTGGGGGAGTTAATCCCCCTGGCATCCTGTCCTGGAGACGTTGCTGACCGTCCTGCTGTGACTTTTCAGCTCTCTGGGCCTCGCTTTCATTCCCAGGCAGGTCGGTGCTCCGACCTCAGTCTTGAGCCTTGGGTCTTGCCTGACCCACATTGGACGCTGATGCATCCTGGGTGTCTGCTGGGTCTCCCTGTAGGTCGTAGGCATTCCGCCTGCCATCAGTGGACACTGCAGGTATGGGATTACTCATCAATTCCCTGTTTAAAATTTGCATGGTGTGGCTGTGCAAGAAGCTTGAGAAGCTGATAGAGTTCTGTCAACAAACTCAGCAACTGACGTCAGGTGCTAGGCAATAGATCCTAGCTGGCAGATTCAAAAAAATGTAACGAAGTTACGGGTTTGAAAGAGCTTAGTGTGCACACCACAATGAATCAGACCAGACCGGTCTATTGACGATGTAGTGTACAACAAAAAGTAAGCTGCTTAGTAAGCAGCACATGTAACTAGATATAATAAAGTAATTAATATTAATATTATATTATAATAAGTATAATATAATGTCTACTATAGTAAGTAAAGCTATATGGCCAACGCTACATAGCGGACTACGCTACAGGCAGGATACCGAAGGGGGAAATTACTGGAGAGATGCTGTTGGGCATGTATCTGAGGACAGCACATCAACCCCCCTTGCCAATATTGTGCAAGTAAGCAGCTACAGTGTGTCAGGATAAAGGGCAGCACTGCATGTGATCCCTGCTGGCTCATTGGCAAACAAACATGCAGCCTGACGATTGTCAAGAAAACCATCAAGCCCGGCAACAAGGGAAAGGGGAAAAAATCACTGAGAAAGAAGTCAGTGACGATTATTGAGAGTGATGATGGTATGAAACTCTTTTTCTGCTCAAATAGCTAATCAATAGTTAGCAGATGAACCAGCCAGTCCGATCGCGGGACCATCAAAACCATCCATCCATCCATCCCAACCGTCGACCTCCAACCACCTAGCAGATCCTCTTCTGGTCAAGAGAAAGGGCAATGAATGGGCAATGAAGTCTAGTCACAGTGAGGACATTGTGGCTGGTGTAATAGCAGGGGTGGAGAGCTATTTGGACAGGATGGAGAATGGGTTCCAGGAAGCATTGTAGAATGTTGGGGAGCAGGTGCGGGACGGGTTTGTCATGGCTGAGGAGAGCTGGTTACCGCGTATTGAGGACTTCTTCTATTGCTACCAGACTCAGGTCAACATGCTTGGTGGCCGCATGGAAACTCTGCAAACCAATGTTTCTCATGCGGGTGAGATGCTTGCATCCCATGACAGATGGATCTGTCAGACAGAAGAGCAGATCTGCCATATTTGGGGTATGGTTAACACTTTGCAGAGTCAACTTCACATCTCCACCCGTCTCTCCAGTCTGTCAGCTCAGGATGATGTGGCAGTGCATCCAATAGGGCACAGTGGACTTGGACCCATTGTTGAAGAGGAAGAAACCGCTCCTGACCCTACTGCTAATGTATCCGTTCCTACTGGTGACACCTCTGCCCTCGCCACTGACCAATCCCATCATGCCACTGACTTATCCGCTCTCACCGTCACTCCATCCCTGCTTCAACAAACATCCTCAGGGATGTCTCCCACACGAACATCTCCATCACCTCCTCAACCATCTTTCATCCCTCTGCCAGTCCCTGCTGAGGACCCTCTCCCTGGCCCAAGGGGACAGGCTCGCAGCAACTCCTGAAGTAGTCAGCTGCCAATGCAATGGACCTGATCATCCAGTGGCTTACTGAGAGACAGAAGGCAACAGAAGACAAGTGAAGATAGATAGTTTAAGATGGATGGTTTGTTATTGTACAATTTTTTTTTGTTATGATAGACATTGCTACATTTTTGTAATACTATAGTTTACAAAAATGTAATGTAACATTTCTCCCTTCCCCACATCAATGATGGCAGACTGGTCAAATGACCTTGGTGCAGCTGCTACTCCTTTTTGCTGGTGTAGACATATCAATGTATCAAGCTGCATCTTTCTGTAGCATTTGTGCTTGAGACTTGCGGGGTTGCTTGGAATTTGTTGACAATTGGTTAGGCAATGCCTTGCACTTCTTTTGGTTTTGTAATGCTGGCCTTCCCTCACCTTCAAATTGGTCATTGTCCTCATCTTGAAGAATGTCGAGCGCTCTTCTTAACACTTTATATCTAGGGGAACCATCACTAGGGCCATTAATTGGAGGGTCTGGATGGCTCCATCCTCTTTATTGTAAGAAGTGGATGGTAGTGGCATCTACCACTGCTGTATCATCACCACATTTGTCATGAATGGATTTGTCGAGAGCAGACTCATTGTAAGCAGAAGCTGATACATTTGGTCGGGATTTGTTGTGAACCGTGGATCTGTTGTGGCACTGAGGCTGGGGAGTGTGCGGTGAGTGCAAGACAGGAGGTTCCTCCTGTAAGTCAGGCAGTGGTGTGTCTGGTATGCTAGGTGACAGGGGAAGTGTAGGCCCCAGTTGCCACTCCAAGTTGGCTGCAGATCCTGTGACTAAAGCGGATCTGCCATCAGTGGCTCCATCATTAGTGATGGTCCTACTGTTGCCATCGACCACTGATAATGGTGTTGGCCTCTGTTTCTGATTTTTCCCTCCATTTTTGCGTGTAGCCTTATGTGCTGCTGCTGCTGCCGCATTTTTTTCACAATCAGCTCGGGTGCCATACTCCCTCCATTTTTGCGTGTAGCCTTATGTGCTGCTGCTGCTGCCGCATTTTTTTCACAATCAGCTCGGGTGCCATACTCGGCAGCTACTGGCTGCTTGTAATGGTTGAGATAAACCGTCCAGCAGAAGGTGTCACCAGATCCATACTGTCCTTGATGGTCTCTCCAGAAGTTTAGCAGATGCAATAGCTCAGACTGACTAAGATTATGGGGATCTTGGAATATCAGACCCTCTGGAAGATACCTTGAATGTATAAATTGCTGATTATTAGTCCTCACTGCCTTGTAAGGAGCAGATTCATATTGGTAACCAGATGCAATTTCTGACAGAGTGATCAGATGATGAGCAAAGGTGAAGAAAACTAGGATTCACTGTAATGAGTATTTAGATAGTCCTGGACAAGCATTTCCAATTCTGCCTGAGTTTGAAATATATTTGGTCCTGGATCTGCTAATGAGTATTTAGATAGTCCTGGACAAGCATTTCCAATTCTGCCTGAGTTTGAAATATATTTGGTCCTGGATCTGCTGGTAATATTGGGAATCCATCCCTATCCAGATCAAGAATAAGGTTATGGCATGTAAGGATAGGAGGAGTCAAATCATGGGATGATTGCATGTTGGACGGCATGTCTCTACCAAGAAGAGCAGACATGTAATCCATCATCTTCTTGTTGAGGTCACTAACAAGGTCAGGAAAGGAGTCTTGAAAGGTAGGTCGGTTAGCATGGGTCAAGTATGACATATTGTCATGACTATAATTGGTGTCAAAATTGTTTAAAGAATGATGGCACCACATACATTCTAATAGTCATGCCTTCATCTGCATATCAACCAACAACAGTCCAACTCAACATGCCCATCTCTCTAAATCAAAGCACATCTGCATTGTCCACATGCTTCAAACCGTGCTTTTGGGCCTTCCTGAAGAGACAACGATTAGAAAGTGGAATCAAGCAGATGGATGTACAACAAATAGAGGACGGATGGAGGACAGAAGGAGTACCAACTTGCACTGAATTTCTGGCAGATTTCCTTTTTTGCTCTATTCTGCCGCCATCTTCTATAAGTGACTTTCCTCCTGCGGTGTGAGTTGATGCATAACATTTTTGACAGCCACATTATATTGTGCAAATGCATCCAATCCTGAGGCATTGTGATCCTTACCCCTCAACAAGTTCTGGATCTCCTTGTTTATCTCCTTTGCCATTGTCTGCTGGACAACATCTCGCAGTGAAGTTTTCAGGAGCACCTTTGGATCTTTATGCTGGTAATAAGGGCACCAGCAATTCTTGATATACTGGACAACCTTCTATTCAAGCAAATGATGTCTAGTTCTTTGCAATGAGTTGCTGTACCTACTTTGATTCTCTCTGCCCACTCTTCCCCTGTCTTTGGCTCTGTCTCCTTAGTGGCCCAGTAGTTGAAGATATCTATTAGGATTTTATCCTTCAAGATAGCAGTCCGAGTTTGAGGAGTAGTTGAGGAGCGGTAGAGTTCCTTGTATGGTTCAAAGATAGATCTTTTTTCTGCTGTAAATATCAGTTCCACTTGTCTTTTCTTTGGTGAAAATATTGGTTCAGGCAGTTGCAGAAGGGCAAACATGTTTATAGACAATATAATTTTCTGCAACCACATAGTTCTCAATCAAAGGATCACATGATAAAATATACATTTCCGTTCAGTGTCCATTGATGACAAACAGATTCTGTTTGTCTTTGACAGATAGGGTTCGCTGTCTGCTGGTATCTGGCCCATCCAAATTGGGGCATATTACCAATATTGATGAGTGGTCTCATTAGATCTCCAGTATAATGGCTAGGTCCTGGCCATAGATATTTTGATCATGAACCTGAACTCTCTGAAGAAACACAAGCAACTAAAAACAACAGTCATCAGGCAAAGGGACCTCATCTCATTTGCTGAGGAAAGGACACGACTCACTCAGAATACACGAGGGTTGCCAGTCCTCATAACACAATGGCTACCACTGGGTCCCATTCCTATTGTAACTGGTGCACCACCTGCAGCATTTCCAGATAATGATAACTTTGCACACTTGGACAATAATCCAATGGTAAATGATGTAGATGATACAATGTCCATATCCACAAGGCATGTAAAGGTGATTTGAATGTATGCTATTATTGAGAGCGAATTATTCAAGTTCATACATAGATATAGGCAGATTATCTTAACGACTTCATCAACCATGTTCCACAGTTGCTCAATAGATGTCAGGTTTCACTGAGTTGGGGGCTTTCTGGGAAAGCAGCACCCTTACGAGGTGGACTTGATCTACGGATACTTGAGTGTCTGGAACTCCAGGGCTAGGACTCCAGAGTTCAAAACGGGGATGGGAATAGTCCCAGAAGAGGAGACTTGGTCCGGAGGCTTTGGGTTTTGGGTAGCTGAGTGTTGGGTGGAAGTCGAGTTGCGAACCGGAGGTTCTAAGACGAGACCTGGTTAACAAACTATAAGTCACGAGGTGCATATCAAACTTAGAGCACGTGATTATTTAAGCATGCCAGTCAAAGCGTGCCAGTTACTGCGTACCAGTCAAGCAGAGGGCACACAACAATTCAAGTTAATATCAAGACTAGCGAATACAACAGGGAACTACGCTATAAGTACTACGGGGCCAGGTCTCGGGGTTTCAGGGTGTCTGGGATGGGCTCCGGGAGGCATTGAGTAGCAGGCAGGGACTGTATACTTGGATTGCACGTGTGGGGCACGCGATCAATTGGCGTGGAGGGAGCTGTGATGCGTGATGCGTGATAGCCAGAAGCAGGTTGCATGATCCAATCGTTGATGGCGGTTGATCCCGGGGTCTGTGATGCAGGGTTCCTGGGGAGGCTGGCTGATGGCAGTCTTTGATGCGTATGATGGCCGTGTCGGCAGCTGTGGAGGCGGGGTACATTGTGGGGTTGACAAAAGAGGGCCCCAGATGGGGCTCTGGGGATGTCCTGGGAGGGTTCCGGAGAGGAGGGGTCATGACAATAGATTGCTTGGTCATGAATCAATAGATGACGTTACTAATTGCCTTGCTTGTCCTGACCATTACCTCGCACAATGGCAATGCCATGATTGCATTGGGTCAAGAATATTCTGTCACGGATGTTTCTGCTGCATGCACAACTCCAACCTGTTTCACCGACCTGAAGTATGGAATGGTAGGTATTTCCAACCAATGAATATGTCAGATACTAGAGGGTATTTCTATATCCAACACAATTCATTGCATGAAAACTGTTATCAAGAGAAGGTCAAGGTCAGGGCTCTTGAGGACCATGAGCAGAAAAAGGACATTCAGGAGCAAGAGTTTCTATGACTCAAATATCAACTGGATGTTGAACTTCCATTAGCGGATAGCAACCCAGGACATCTGGCAGCACATTCATCCATGACTTCAAATTTCCTGAGCAGACTTCAGAATGCCAGTCTTGATCAAATCATGAAAAAGGAAGAGCAACAGGAACCAGAGAATAATGTGCCAATAGGAGATATTCCAGAAAATTGGCCAGCCATGAATGGGTTCCATATAGACAGATATGATTGCTTTGGGAATCCAATACAACGGATTGTTCACACAACTGAGGTACACTACATCACTGTCATTTCATGTGAGTGTTCTGAGATGGATGTCTTGGTGAAGGATATCATCTGCTCACAGCTGGTCCCCAGTACATTTGATCAGACACAAACATATTTTACAACAGCTGTGCTGGACAACTTCTGTCTGACAAATCTAGAGTGCAAAGCATCCGCCTACCAGTACTGGCAGAAAATTGCAAGAATAACTTTCCTGATTGCATCTTCTGGTGAGGTGGATAACCTTTACCATGAGCTACAACAAATTTCTCGTTCATGGTGGTGGCTGAAGAAGTTGAAGTGGGCAGGCTTTGGCCATAATGAATTGAGGCACCTCATGGCGCCAGACCATGGTGAATTTGCAATATTCTGTCCAACTTGTCCCCAACCAGGAGTCAATCTTCCATTCAACTGAGAAGAAGATCCCGTCCAGTAGAAGTTCAATCATTCTTTAATGATGGATGGCAATTTCAAGACAAATCACGTCCAACATTCTAATTCTGCTTATGATGTATGGCATTCAGAAGACAGTAGTATGATAGCCAGGAGGGATGAGCTCATCCACTATCTCAAGCGCACAAAGGAACAGCTAACAGTGAGTGACATTCTTTAATCCTACCTGTCCACTGTCTGCTCATCAATTCAATCCTGTCCATCAGCCGTCTGCTGAACCTCCATCTGTCCAGAGAGCCGCTTGTGAAAACACATTCAAAGCTATTAAAAAGGCCCTGATGATGAACAAGTTATGCGACATTACTAGTATTGTTGCAACGGCATGTTAATGGCACGGCTGCTTTGCTCCTAATAGTGTAACAAACTTGATCTGTGGTGAAGGCCAGGTTTATACAGACTTTTCCATTACATGGACAGTTAAGATAACTAACATGGATGGGATTCAGTGTCTCCTACTAGTATATGACATAGCATGCCAGTGGTGTGTCAAATTTTCTGAACAGCTTGCCAAGGCCAGAGAAGTCCTGCCAGATAATCTACTTGTGAACTTTGCAATAGGACTTCTTCATGTCCATGGGCATAAGGAGGATTGTTTTTTCTGCTTTGTCCCGTCCTTCATTCCCATGGCCAGTCATTTGGCTAGGGAGATAATTGAAAGTCTCTGGCCTATACTAAATAAAGTCTCACAGATGGCCTGTACGGCTATCTTGGCACATCGGGCAGAAATCCTTGATAATCATATGTGTGACTCAAACTGAAAGAAGCTGCTTGACATGGTTTTATTTCTATCTCAAAAGTTCAGGACTGCTGTTGAGATGAGAGATGCAGCCATTCAATATTTCACTGAGCGATCTGTCAGAATATCAACAGATTTACTAACAAGCTGGGAAGCTGAAATAGCTAAGGCAGAAAGGCTCAGAGAGGAGGGAAACCGTAAAGCAATGGATATTCTCAAAGCTCATACAATGACCTTCAATAGTGCAAGTGAAGACTGAATGGCAGCAGACAGTAGAAACCACTCAACAGATGTTGCAGTGATGGATATTCATTCCTTCTGGATTCAACTTGCCCTTGACATTGAGAAGCAGCAGTAAGGTGTATTGCTGATGGCCCAACCTATTTCACTAATTGGAAGCTCAGAATTGCAATTCAAGACCAGGTTCGCTGTTTGAATTGGCATGCAAGCAATAATGATCGGCAAAAGGTCGAGGCAGAAAGACAACTATTAAGGGTTCAACTCAATGTCCTTGCTGCTTCTCAGGACAGAAGTGGGTTTATTGCTAGTAGAAGGCAGACTGCTCTCTTGGAACCGGATAAAGTTCCCAGAGCCTTTGACAACAATGAAATAGCGGAAGATAGACAATCAGCGGATCCGCTGGTACCGCCAGCAGATAACCTTGGACCAATAGATATAGTTGTTCCAGAAGATTTTGAAATCTTCTTCCCATCTATGATCATGGGTAATGTCTCACCATTAACAATAATAGAGCGCAATCTGCACTTGATTCAAATTGAAAGGCTTCTGCAAGCCCTTCAGGAATTCATTGCAGAGAAATCATTTCTATATTCTTACGTCATCTGAGTTGCCTCAAGCAAGAAAGTGAAAACTCGAGCTTGTGCATCTCTTCAAAGAATCCAGGCCTCAATCCTGGTGAAGGCTTGTGCCTATGCATGATGCCGCAGTGCTCTGCTGCCACTGGGATCAGACCCCAGCATTCAGAGAAAGTATCTAGTTCTACAGAAAGCGGATTTGAATGCAAGCACAGCTATACGAGATCCCAACATTCTTAGTTCATCAAGGATCAAGGTATCTTAGATATGGCACTCTAATTCTGATGCAGAAAATGAATCTGCAACTATTTCTAAATGTGAGTCCTCTTGCTAACATTTCCATTATCATTATATCTGTTCGTAAAGGCAGATATTTGGTCAAAGCATAGTATGTCAGTGAAGAAAAGAGGTCTCTAGTTATATGCCCACAAAAAGGTGGCCATGTGGCAAGAATTGGCCTCAATGGCAATTGATAAACTTAGGCAGGTGCTTCCTAATTTTATTCCCCCCCAAACTGCAAGAGATCCACTGTGAAAATGGTGGATGCAGAGACAGATTGATATGACGGATATAGAGACAGATTGATGTGATGGATGCAGAGATGGATTAAACTGATGGATGCAGCTTGCTGCTATCAGTAGATGATCAGAATGGATTTGTGACAGTCACGTGCAATGGAATTGTTGAAAATCACTTTTGTTTACAAGATACAAAAATCTGATACATAGCAGTATCTGCTTCTACAAGCAAGAGTACAATGGCATCTACCTCTGTACTATACAATGTCATGTCCCAAGCTACTGTACTAGAAAATTTGCAAGAGGTTGTTGACTACATCAAGTCACACCTCATTGCAGTACTTTCCATATTTGGCAATTTTGTGCCAAGTCTTGAAGTGGAAGAGGCATGGATTATCCAGCATCTAGACAAGGAGTTGGTAAGATAACTTCAAAATGTGTAAATATATTAGAATCTGACTATGTGCCATAGAACTTTGTATTGTCATATCTGGGGGCTGCATCACTGAATAATGTGGTCTGCAATGTCCCAGACATTATCAAAAGCATGAGCCGATTTTTCTTTTTTCAAAATCAGCAAACTTTGCCCACAAAGATCCTGGAGTTTGTTGATGGCCATCAAGATCTTATCAGGAATTTGTATAGCTATGATTGGTAGAACCACATTGGCCAAGAGGATGTTCAGATTTTAAGCAATGAAACGCTGGAGCATTGCCTTCTTGTACATCAGCAAGGCTTCTACTCTCTTAAAAGCTTCTTGGCATGCAACCACTGGCCACCCATGACATTGCCATCTGATGGATTGGTGTCCATCCCAGCACCAGACGATTTGCTCTGTGTGTTTGCAAGTAGTGGATCTGCCAGGGGCCACCAGCAGACGCTTCTAGCCCCTCTAGACAAGTGGTGGTCGCTGAATAGGATGGAACATGTCCCAATGGCCAATGATATGGTCTGCCTGTTTGCTGGCAGCAAGTCTGTTGCTGCTTCCATTGTCAGTTCCGTTGCCAGGTCCATAGATCCTGCTCAGACGGGCCAATTGACAGGCATCAAGTCCCATACCAACAGTATTGATAGTAAGCAGCCTGATCCTCAAGACTGCCTCTCCATGGCCCATCTTACTACTCTCCCTGATGTCAACTCTCCCCAATGGCCATCCTTGATGCATATCGAACCCTCAAACACACAACATCCATTCCACCACCTCTACAGTCAGAGTAAACCTAGACTGGTGTATGGCCCTACAATAGAAAATTCTCACATTGTGGTTCAACCAGCATCCCAACTTCCTTCTGCCCCAGCAGCTCATATCTGCCAGACATTCATGGAGCTGGGAGAAACTGACGACGACCAGGTGGATATTCCTAATTCATCCATTAGTGACTCTGACTTAGAAGGTATCTCTCCTTTGTTCATTGTGGCAGATGACGAGATGGAAGACAAATCTTTGCTGTCTTTGTTCATTCCTGCAGAAGAGGAGACGGAAGACAAATCTTTGCTGCCTTTATTCATTCCTGCAGAAGAGGAGATGGAAGAGGATTCTTTGCCTCTTTTGTTTATTCCTGCAGAAGAAGAGACCAAAGACAGTGATTTGCCCCTTGTGTTTATTCCTGCGGAAGAGGAGATGGATGGTAATTCTTTGCCACCTCTATTCATTGTTGGTGAAGGAGCAGAAGGACTAATAGCAATGGAGACCGTGGCAGCTGGTGACAGTGGACAAACAGAAGTCCAGAGCGGCGTACATATGGCAACCGAGGACAAAGAAAATCTTCCACTGCTATTTTTTGTGATGGCAGAAGAGATGGATGGAGGCAGGGCAGCCAATGACAAAGAAAATCTTCCACCACTTTTTGATGTAATGGCTCTTCAAATCCAGTCTTCCCCCTTCCAACAATCTCCTTCTCCAACCCTACCTACTGGTAACAATGTCCGGGAGTGGGAGGAATATGAAACATGTATGATTTAATATGAGGATCATAGAAGAATTAACAAATTGTATCAACAATGTGAGTATAATTTGGCACTGGTAATCATAGTTAATTTATTTCAACAGAACAAGAATTTTGCGCTAGAGCAAAACATGATCAATGTAGGCCCATTGGCCCTTTCAATCAAGCTGGTCATACTGATGATGTGTCTGTTGATATGTCAGAGTCACCCTCACCATCTTCATCGTCAGGCCTGATAGCAAACTATGAAGACATCACACTTCCCAGACCTCAAGGGCCATATACACCGGACGACTTTGCATTTTTGACAGCAGACTACCTGCTTGATGAGGATTTGTTCTATTCAGATGCATTACATGAATCTAATGAAGAGGAGGAATACACATCGGACGAGTAATTTAATCCTTAGTTACTATAATTCTTGGCTTTTCCATTGGTTATTTTTCGTCAAGATTAACCATTCCATTGTGCTGCTGATGAATCCATTATAAATCCGGTTGATTTGTTACCTCCAGTTGTGCACTAGAAGAAACATAAACTGACAATATTCTGCTAGACTATAGGACATTCTGTGGATTATACATAAATATCACTCTAGTATTGTGTACTAGGCTACAGCACATTACTACAGACATTTCAATTAGTTTGGACAGGACTCAGGTCCACTAAGATTAACCGTCCCATTGTTTTGTTCTGTTATTACTACAGACATTTCAATTAGTTTGGACAGGACTCAGGTCCACTAAGATTAACCGTCCCATTGTTTTGTTCTGTTATGCCACTCTCATGAATGCAAAAAACCACACACTATTCAATGATTACACAAGGGGAACTCGAACCCTCAAATTGTACAGTAGAAAAAATATAGACTGACAATATTTTGCTAGACCACAGGACATTGTAAAAAATTACAATCTTACTTTACACAGAACATTGTAAAAAATTACAATCTTACTTTGTTTATTATACTGTGTAGTAAATAACAATTAGTAAAACAAAGTTATGTCATGTATAATGTGCACTAGCGGGATTTGAACCCGGCTCTTGTGCACAATATGAAATATCAATGTATCAATATTCCATTAGACCACAGGTCCTTACCAAAAATCAGTACAGTGTATATGTAGTGCAAAAATCAGTAAATAACAATTAGTAAAATGAAGTTGAGTCATGTCTAATGTGCACTAGCAGGATTCGAACCCACTTTTTGTGCACAATATGAAATATCAATGTATCAATATTCCATTGGACCACAGGTCCTTACCAAAAATCAGTACAGTTTACATGTAGTCAATATGAAATATCAATGTATCAATATTCCATTGGACCACAGGTCCTTACCAAAAATCAGTACAGTTTACATGTAGTGCAAAAATGCAGCAGTATAGAAAGACACCATTATACGTCATTATGGTGGACTAGGGGAGTTTGGACTAGGGTAGTCAAACTCACCATTCCACACAATACTGAAAATTGAGTGGATCAAATCAACTACTACAGGCACTTACTACAGATCAGTATGATGTACATATAGAGCAAAAATGCACCCATATAAAAACACACCATTAGACCCCGTTAAAGTGGAGTAGGGGAAGTAGAACCCACTGCTGTATACAATATTAAATATCAATAAATGAATATTCCACTGATGTCAGCTACCGTCTGCTGGCATGCCAGCGGACAGCAGATACTCACGCACCCTCTTCTACCCCTCCCCCTCTTTCTCCCCAGTGCCATCCTCTCCACTCCCCACACTACCTCACATGCCATCTCCGTCCACCACATACACCCTGCTTCCCTCCTTCTCCCTGACCTGATGTCCAACGTCTGCTATGTCCACTGGCGTACCAGCAGATACTCACATTCCTCCCCTTTCCTCTTCCCCCTCTTTCTCCCCACCCCCATCCTTCTTCCACCACCCTCCACGCTCTTCAAGATGCCACTCCATGCGGCAGACACCCATGCACCCCGTTTCCTTCTCTTCTGCTCTGATGCCAGATGATGCCAGGGGTTGCCAACAGATTCCTATAGATGCCAACAGATACCAGCAGATATCTAGCAGATGCCAATGGATGTACAACAGATGCCAATGGATGCCAATGGATGCCAGTGGGTCATGATTGCTGCTGATGAACTCTGACAGATGCCAGCTGATGGCTGCTGATGCCAATGCCCCTTTCAAGCCACAAAAACTCTTTTAGGAGGTATGCTATTCTCCTTCCACCTCAAAAAATCCATATGGGAACCTGCAGAAACATAGGTGGGTGTCCATTCATTGTGTTATTCAACCTTTGAATCTATCCGTTAGTAACAAACCTGTGGTGCAATGGTTAAATATGTGTTCCATTGCTGGAAGCTTTTCCAAGACTGGGGGTTCGATTCCCCTCCACAGGCATACAGTGGGCAAGACAAGTTATTTTTTTCCTTGGTCCAACCAGCCCCCATGGACCTGCGTAGGCCTCTGTAGATGTCTGCTAGTGCCCTGTGCAGGCCTGCATAGGCCCATGTAGGTTTGAGTCCGTCAACATACGTCTGCATGGATGTCTGCTGGTGGCTTGCGTAGGCCTGCGTAGGTCTGCAGGGCCCTTTTGTAGACTTACACTAGCGTTGGGGGTAGGAAAAGGAGGGAAGGGGAGGTGTGCAGCCTCAAGTTATTGCGGAGAGGAAGGGAGAGGGGAGGAAAGTGGAGAACCTCAAGAAGGGTTTATTCATGCCATGACATCTGCCAATGGAGGAGATTTTCACTTGTGGGCTGATGCCTGCCGGCAGCCGCTGACGCACATTAACGTCCGCTAGTGTCCGCTGGCATCTGCTGGGCCTGCATGCACATGTGTGTGCCTGCCTTTTATTGATCCACTGGACCATGTCATACAGCACATTGTGACACGTCTGCGGCTCTGTATTCTACAGCACTGTGGGGACTGCTTCACTCCAGTATAGCGGACTCTGCTGGACACATATGGTACAGCACAAAGCGAGCTTCTGTACAACATATGACATGTACCATTGTGATGTTTCTATGTGAGCTAAAGAACTAGAGCACCTCAAAGGCTAAGAATAGTACTAACAGCTAATGTTGAGAGAATAGAAACAGCAAAATGAGAGAATGATAAAAGAAATAAGGAAATGAATAAAAAGAGAGTGAAGGAATAGGAAGTAAAAGAAGGAAGAAATGAGGAGTCCCTTAACAGAGGCAGGTTTTTGCTCAGCAACAAAGAAGAAAGTTCCCATGCTCAAGGCTGCTCATTGTGCAAACTGGCTTAAGTTTGCTAAGTATCATGAAAACTGGACAGTGGAGAAAGGCAAAGATTAATCAGATTGGATCAGATGAGAAGGTATATGTATGGAAAATTCCAGGAGAACCACTATCTCACTGCACCACTATGCCAACTGTCAAGCATAGAGGAGGAAACAATCTCATAGTATGGGACTGCATAGGTTGAAATGGAGTGGAGAAGCTTATAGAAGTTCAAGAAAAGATAGATGCTGCACAGTATTATGAGATTTTGGATGAGGAAGCGGTAGAAAGCTTGGAGAAGTTGGAAATAAAAGAAGAAGAACAATATTTTTAGCATGACAACAACTCAAAACACACCTCTCAACAAGCAAAAATTTGGTTCTCTGATAACAACATTATTGTGATATCCTAGCCTGCCCAATCCCCTGATCTCAATCCCATTGAACACCTCTAAATTTACATCAAGCACAAACTTTGAAAGTATGAAGTATCCTTAAAGAAGTGCATGAGTTGTGAGAGAAAGTAGTCAAGAAATAGAATAAAATACCATCAGAGGTATGCCAAAGCCTTATAAAGAGCATGCCTAGAAGAATAAAAGCAGTTATAAAGGCAAATAGAGGCCACACCAAGTACTAAGTATGAAAATTAGAGTAAATTAGAGTGGGTCAAAAAGCTGCCCCAATGATTGAATATTTTGTTTGATTTATTAATCAATGAGTTCTTGTTCAAATCATATGATCTATATATCATTATAAAGCCAAGATGCAGTTTGTATGCCATGTGATTTTCCACAATTTTTTGCCTAAGTAATTGTTGCACACCATATGAATCTTTTCAAAAAGGCCAAATATTGAAGCAGTTTTTTGAGCCAGTGTAGTGGTGTACTCCTTCATTTGCATGTTATCCATGATGCCACAGTCACATAGCAAATACTCCACTTCTCAAAAATACTGTTCAATTTGTGAGGCTTTGTTTCATTCTATTTTGGCCATAAGAAGTGTGTAAGGGCGACCTCTAGAGGCTGTGGCTCAGTCACACAGCTGGCATAGGGAGATCCAAAGTGTATTAGAATATATACTGACAATATCAAGGTAGCTACTCACCTGGCAGAGGGAGATCCAAAGAGAACAAGTCTGGGGATTCCCTATGCCAGGTTAGACGCTTCTGGGGCCTCTGAAGCATGGGAAACAACTGTACAGTACAACAAAACCTTAAAAACTCGAAAATTGCCTACACAAACACTTGTACAAATAGGGGGCAAACTCTGGCAAACTCTGGCTTATATAAGCAGTCTGGAAGCGGTGCTGAGTGGGCCCACACTTGTCTGAATGGTTGAAAGAATAGAAACAGTAAAATGAAATAATGTCAGAAGAAATAAGAGAATGAATAGAAGGAGAGTGAAGAGATAATTGAAAGAATAGAAACAGTAAAATGAAATAATGTCAGAAGAAATAAGAGAATGAATAGAAGGAGAGTGAAGAGATAAGGAGTGAGAAAAGGAAGAAATGAGGAGTCCCCTGACAAAGTGGTTCCTTGGCAGTATGCATTGTATGTTTGCAGATTCCATAATACCAAAAGCATCTGATAAAGTGGGAATAGTAGTGGTTGTGAGACTAGTGTCACTAAGTATCCTTGGTGTTGGAGTAGTAGGTAGTAGTTTGAGTAACTCTGAGTTGCTAGGCTCTAGCAATAATGACCTAGAAAGCTCTTCTAAAGATGTCAACAGTATATGATTTTCACCTGCTAGATATTCAAAAGGTTAAGAAAATAGGAAAATGTTCTCTATAAGACTATTAGGAGCAGCCTTGAGCTCCTGATCTAAAGTCTGCCTTGGTAGTGTGCCTGATAAATGCAGTGAATTAGTATTAAGTGGTTCTAAAGTGGTCTCCAATAGGAGGTAGTGCTATCACTGGACCCAAGTTTCTGGCAGAATTTTGTCTTCTAATACAACTTCTTGCAGTGGACTCTAAAATGATGACACCAACTGTAATTGGAAATGCTGGATGCTATGTAGTAAAACACTATCTCTAGTGCCTGGCATGAGTAAAGTGCAAAGAGTTCTGGCAGAGTCCCCGCACCTAAGACAACAAAGATGTTGAAAGACAATGCTAGTGCTTAACTTTCTGATAACATCAAGTCAAGCTAGCAAGATTTTAATAGTGAGAGTAACTGGATTCTAATTTCTTGCTATTTACATGTCCAGTAGCTATCTTTTATACTATATGCTTGAAAATAAGTCCATTTGCAGTGCTATCAATTAGCACCTTTCCTCATGGCTACAGCTAATAGTAATCAAAGGTGACCTGTAGCACATAGATGACAGCAACCAATGGTGTAACAGCTTATTGGCTATAGTAACTCTAAAACTACTTAAAATTATATAAGTCTGCTCACTTTTTAACCCAAGTCCAATTAGCCAGGATACTCTGGAATATAGCC
The DNA here is from genome assembly GCA_027475525.1 of Macrolepiota albuminosa. Lineage (NCBI taxonomy): Eukaryota > Fungi > Basidiomycota > Agaricomycetes > Agaricales > Agaricaceae > Macrolepiota > Macrolepiota albuminosa. The sequence goes on along the minus strand of JAMWFC010000053.1, from coordinate 1,608,070 downwards.
AGAAAAACCTTGACAGATGCTGTAATCCAAAAGTGCTATCTCTGGCACTAAACATTGTCCCATTTTTCAATAGGCCAAAGTGTCAGGCTTTAGTATATCTAGTCATGTTAACATTAATTTTTATACTTCTGATAGCAGTGCCTCAACAGATGGCAGCACCTGATACTATTCCTATCTAGAACTGATCAGGGTTTGATCAAAGCCATTTCTCCATAGTTGTACTAGTGTTATTTCTTGATGAGTCATGAGTCCTTGGAGTCAATAAATAGCAAATGATAGCTGAGACTGCTAAGTAAAGCCTGTATTGAGAAGTGATAGCCAGAGATCTCCTAAGTCTAAGAAGGTAACCTGAGTCTCCAAATTGACAAGTATTGGTAGGCCTGTAATATCTCTTGATGTGCTCAGTCCAAGTAAAAGCCTATCAGCAGCTTGGGATGTGATATATGGTGACCACTATTGAACATTCAAATTGTAATTTGTTTTCCAAGATTCAGAATAGTTTAAGATTTTACTGTGCAGCAGACTATGTGTGGGAAAAATGTCTTCAATTTTTGCTGTTATGTGATTTTGGTTCTTGTTGTTGATGTTTGTCCTGAGGCTGAAGTAGGTGTGTAGGAAAAATGTCTTCAATTTTTGCTGTCATGTGATTTATTAGACTGTTTGTCTATCTGGATGCTTGTATAAGCAGCAGCCTGTGTCAGTGTGAGAAAAATGTCTTTGATTTTTGCTGTCATGTGATTCATTAAACTGCCAAATGCTTGTGTAAGCAACAGTATATCCAAGTACTTGTATAAGCAGCAGCCTATGTCAGTATGGGAAAATGTCTTCTATTTGCTGTTATATGATTCATTAGACTGCCAGATGCTTGTATAAGCAATAGTCTGTCCAGATGCTTGGTAAGCAATAGCCTGTATCAGTATGGAACAATGTCAACAGATAGATCTCAGTCATGCCATGCTAGCAAGGGCCCATATAAGCAAGCTATTGCATAATTGCTCCTGGAGTGCATGTGGACAGCATGGCAAGTAGTACTTGTACTGCTTGTTTTTGTCAATGAGATTAGTCTCATGATTGACTTCCTGTCATAGTGAGAGCTTCTTCTTTGTCCCATTGACTATGTCTGCAAATTTCTCTTGTCATTGCTGGCACAAACAAGGAATATTTTCTTCTTGAAGGTTTGTTGCCTTCTGTTTTCCATTGTCCTGCACAGGAGGAAGCACCTCAATTGTATCTTTAGCTGGGCACACCTGCACCTCATACTGCTTACACACAACAAGCATGTAACAGATTGTCATACTAGTTATGAGCATTACTGACATTATTGCCAGCTTGTAGAGTATTATATAAGCAACTTCTTGTATTCACTTTAGTTACTACTCAAATCCAATACTGTGGTCTGATTTAGTACTGTGTGATACACACAAGACAGTTTTAGCTAGTAAAGACCAGTTATATATTTTTAAATCTTCTGCTATTAGCTTTAGACTATTGGCTCTGTCATCTACTGGACAACTCATTAAAACTCTCAACTTCTTTTGGCATCATGTCAAAAATGTGCTTCTATAACTGGCTCACTTAATTTAGAGCCTCCTTCTTCAGATACAGGTGATCTACCTGTTTCACATGCTGTTGAGATTTTAGATGCATCTGCATACCAGCCCCTGCCAAAGTGGGACAACAAGCTACTTTGCAACACTAGCACAAACTTTGGAATGTGTTGCTGCCAGCAAGCCAATGCCCTTGTTGATGTATCTAGTATTGCCCAAGGGCTTGTCAACTCAGTTAGAAGGTCAACTAGACCTAACCCAGTACTCAGAGATTGTGCAAAGCAGCACTTTCTGCATAGCACCCCATTCTAACTGCTTCAACCAAGCAGCATTTAGAGTTTGTAGCAGACAATACCACTAGACCAGGACAATTGTTGATGACAACTCAGTGTTAGCATGGACCAGCAGTCTGAGTTAGTGGTGAGAACAACAAGGTTGTACAAATAGAGCAGGTGCCACCAGCACCTAAGAAACAGGAAAGAGGCAGCAGACAGCTGCAAGTGAGGCTCTCATTGAAAGCCTTAGGAAAGTTCTGGACCTAGAGTCAGAACTGGAATTCTCAGACAATGAGGAGAGTAAAATGTTGCTGTTAACCTTGTCTATCTAGTTACAACTGGCCTTGGACTGATATTAATTGGTCTCCAAAGAATCAATGTAAAAGTGTCTGCAGCTTTATGTAGTGAAGCATTTACAATTGTTGGCTGCTAGGAGCTATGATGTACCTCAGGCAGATTTGACTAAATTTACCAAATTGTTTATACACATCTTTGAACTCAAAGTTACTGAGTATCTCAAGCATAAGGCAGCCCAAGGGTCAGCAGTCTCAATGGACACACCAGCCAACTCAGTAGAATGCAAAATAATTGTGCATCAATGAGTGCTAGTAATTGTGGATGGAATAGATTTATTGCATGCATCTTGTCTGTCAGGGGACTCCTCATTTCTTCCTTTTCTCACTCCTTATCTCTTCACTCTCCCTTCATTCATTCTCTTATTTCTTCTGACATTATTTCATTTTACTGTTTCTATTCTTTCAACACTATCTGTTAATACTAGTCTCAGCTCTTGAGGTGCTCTGGTTCTTTAGCTACCATTCAGACAAGTGTGGGCCCCTTAGCATTGCTTCCAGACTGCTTATATAAGCCAGAGTTTGCCAGAGTTTGCCTCTTATTTGTGCAATTGTTTGTGTAGACAATTTTCAAGTTTTTAAGGTTTTGTTGTACTGTACAGTTGTTTCCCATGCTTCAGAGGCCCTAGAAGCATCCAACCTGGCATAGGGAATCCCTAGACTTGTTCACTTTGGATCTCCCTCTGCCAGGTGAGTAGTTATTATGATATTGTCAGTACATACTCTAATACACTTTGGATCTCCCTTTGCCAGCTGTGTGACTGAGCCACAGCCTGTAGAGGTTGCCCTTACATTGTCAGGCAAATGAATTGCAGTAAGACTACATTTGGCATCAGAATGCCACCAACTGTCAACACAGTGTTAGTAGAGTGCCTCAACACATGTTATTAGATTAAGACTGTGATGACCATTTCAGCTGAACTAGATGAACCAATTGTAGCTCAGGAGATGAAGACACCTCAGAAGCAAGTTATTATCAAGGAAGAGGTGGATGAATTTCATGTTCTGGAGAAACATGCTAGACCTCATTGTATAGTGCAATGTGTCTATCTGGTGGTCAATTGGAACAAACAAGTAAATTATCAGAGAATATGCAATGAAGATTTGCACAAACCATGGTGAGTTGTTAATTGATGACCAGGGGATCGTATTTGAAGGGTGTGAAGGAGTGACACCTGTGGACAATATACAGTGACAGTTTGCTGCTCAAGCTGCTGAACTAGACAGAGATCCAGATGGTAGTGACAATAGTAGTGAGAACAACAACAATAGAAAGTGTAATCATTGCAAGAACAATAATAGAGGCTGTCATCATAGAAATAACAATCAAGACAACAGAGATTATTGTAGCAGTAGTAGACACTCTGGTGCACTACTAGTAGACCAAGAATGAGGCAGCAGTCTGCATCACAGCCAGAAAGAGCAGCCAACAAGCACTTGTATTGAAGCTCTTGGGCATTCTTAATGCCTGCCTCTCATGAGTTGTGTGAAGATATGTAGAATAAATGAGGCAGTTAAGATCCATATAGATCCTATGCATGACCACCTCACTTGACTAGTTGATAGCTCTCTTGTAGTCAGGTTCAAGTTTACTGCAAAGGTGAGTCCCTGCAAATCTGATGGCAAGCATATCAGAGCATATGCTAGAGGACATAGATTTTCTCAGTCAGTAGAAGACTGGGCCATGAATGTTTGCTACCATTTGGTAGCATGCTGCTATGGTGGTGACAACATGGATGAAGAAAGAATGTTTGTGTTACACAAATTCATAGATGGAGAAGTGCAGAACTGGTTCTGCTGTTATGTTCTCTATATCAATTGCAATAAGCAGCATTGGATATTTAAAGAAGTCCTTATAGGACTCTATAATAGACTTGTGAATGCTGCAACAATGCAGGAAGCTTGCAATGCTTTCAGGAAGGCAGTCTATGATGCTAAGACTAGTGTCCAAATGTTTTATGATGACCTGGTTGGTAATGGAGCTGTCTATCCAGATAAGTATACAACTTGCAAGATATTCCTGGATAGAATACCAGCAGATATGCAGAGAGTGTTGAGCAGCCCATATAGCCACAGCTCTGAGTGATGTTGCCAGCAATGATGAAGAAGAAGAAGTAGTCAAAGAAGCTGAGGAGGAGCTGCAAAATGTAGCCAACAGCTCAGATGTGGATGACACTGAAAGCATTCAGATTGATAGTAACAAATATATTGCAGTAGACATTTCTGGGAGGTGCAGAAAAACTCCAGAAGTCCTAAAAAGGGCTGAGGAAGTTGCTGAGGCATCTGAGAAGTGCTGGGAGAGTGCCAGAAAAGGAAGTTCCCTGACAGTTGTTGCTTATGTAGTTAGTGGATGTCATCTTTGAGTGTTTATAGATTGTCAACTTATCAGTCATTATAAGGCCCGATTTTCTTGAGTGAATTCTTAATCACAAACATATGCAAAAACCACAGCAATGGCTTATCCTAAATTTGTTGTGTATTCAAGTCAAGAACAAATCAATCATGGATGACAAAAACAATACTCTTCCTCATAGCATAAAGAAAGTGCAAGAGATGGCTCTTTTATATTGTTCCAAAGAGTTGTAGCAACAGACTTAGATAAGTTCATATAATAAAGCAATGATATCTTGCATTTTTCTCAACTAAAAATGAAGCAAAGTAACCAAAAAATAACCAAGTATCCAAATTTGTAACTGACAAGGCATGAAAACAGATTTATTACAAGAAGAAATGAGCTTTCAATCCTACATATTTCCTCCAGAGGAAATTTGTTGAAGCCTCCTTCTAGTAATCAAAATAGCAGAAGCTGATGCCAATACTGTAAAAGGTACACCAGCTATTATAACTTTATCAATTGCAGCAGTATAAGCTTGTTTAGCTAATGTAATTTGATCAGATGGAAGTGAAAATATAGATTCAACACTTGATAGAACAGCAATAACCATTTGTTGAGATAAATCAGGTGCATAGTGAGCCAGTTGAATGTGGAGTTGACTGGAAAATATTGAGCCTGCAATTCTAATTATAGCAAATCAGCATATAATATGAAAAAAAACTAAATGTCAAAAGCCTACGCAAGTCCAATAGAACCACCTAGACATTGACTAAATATTATCAATGATGTTGCATGAGGTACAAGTTTTTCATCATCAATATATTCAGCCTGAGCAACAACCAGCTACATGACAAACTTCAATACAAAATTCTCTCATACATTGAAAAAAAAAACTTACTGTATTCTGTATAGCAGCTCCTAAGCCTACTCCAATAAGAATTTGATATCCCAGTAGAGATGCTGTTGTAGAATCTAAACTGGTAGTATAGAGAAAACCAAAACCAACTGATGCAATCAGTGGAAAAAATAATAAAAAAGGCCAAGCAAAGCCTTTAACCTTCACAGAAAGTTAATTGATCAAACAAAAAATAATTTAAAAACATCATACAGATACTACACCCCCAGCAATCAATGTAGCTAAATGATAAACATGAGCTATTGTCATTTTCTTAAAAATTAAGCATACTAATGACACCAGAACTTTCAAAGACATCAAAGTCAATCTTGAGCATAAAAAAAGAAAACACACATCATAAATGGAAGTATCTCAATTCCAGATTTTGTTGCTGAATGACCACGAACTTGGTATAAAAGAGGCTATCAAAAATAGTTATCAATACAGAGGATAAACATGAGCAGAAATGCTTGCCAAGTAATACTAAACCACTAACATTGTTAGATCTTTATAACTGAGATTTATTGTACTCACCACAGCAATGACAAATGCAAGCTGAATCAAAGCCTGGAAAAAATGATGAACATTTGCACAGATAAATGTGTTTCCAACTCACTGATATAATGAATGCACCAAGGATACTTTTCCGAAGTAGCATTTTCAAAGGCAAGATTGCATCTGAACCTTTTTTGTACTCCCAAGCCACAAATGCAATCAAAAGCAGACCAAACTAGAAGTGCAGTTATAAATAGACATTGATGTGTTCTTAGTTATGAACTGTGTACTCACTAGGACTAAGCAAACAATTACACCAGGATCACTCCAAGGCTTAGTGTTACCACCCCACTGCAATGCCAATAACAGTGCGGTGACCATTGAAAGACTCAAAAAAGTACCAATCCAGTCTATACTCAGCCATTTCTGCCATGAAGATCTTTCCTGTCGTAAAGCTGGCTGTGGTGGAAGGAAAATTGAGATGGCAAGAATTGAAATTGGGCCAATCTAGTTGGATTGGAAATTTTGGCTGGCAAAAGACAACTTTCAATACTCACAGGAAGGTTGATATCTAAACAAGGACGGTCATGAATAACTCATTACAGTGAAAATGAAGGGTGACGCACAAAAACACCACCTATTATTTGACCCAATCAAGTTGATAATATCGGACGGATAGTTGTACACACCTCCATGTAACATGATCTAACCAATAAATTACTCAGTCGATAAGAATTGAAGATATGCAGGGTTGTAAAGCTCACCTGCAAATGCACCCCCAATCAGAGGCCCAACAACAGAAGCCACAGCAAAGAGAGCTCCAAAAAGGCCCATAAGAATGGGCCGTTGGGTCATCGTAGTAACCTAGGAACAACTTAGCGTCATCAAATATATCAGCTTATTCAGACCCACCCGTCCAATTGTACTCAGAATAGATACCCACAAGCCTGAAGCGCCAAATCCCGCGACGGCACGCCCGAGGATGAGAACAGACACAGATGGTGCTACTGCACAAAGCAAACTTCCAGCTTCAAAAGCAACAATTGAGAAAATGAGGATTGGTTTTGCGGGAACAATCGAGAGAACATTCCCGAAGAACAACATAAAAGCTGCCTGTGCTGGCGTATTGAAAAGATTAAGAACCTGGTCTGTTGTGTGTGGCATACCTGGGGAAGAAAGTATCCGCTGGCAATCCATGATAACTCAGGAACGGCATTGAAATGAGAGGCAATCTTTGGCAGGGCTGTTGCAAGGATGGTCTGGTCTAATGCAACAAGAGCAAACGAAATGAGAAAAGCCCTAGAGAATAAACGTTTGAGCATGGTTATTGCAGTTTTAAGTCCATCTAGTTTCCTTACCCAAAAACCAAGGCAAGTCTCGTGCCCGTTAGGAGAGTGACTTGGGCATTGTTGACATCCGGAAGTGTTACCTGGCGAGCCGTAGACTTTTCAACATCCATCGGATTCATGTCTTTAAGAGTTATCTAGGCAGGAATACCCTCTAGAAGAATGCCGGCACAGTATGTATGAGTTGTATTAACTCATGTTTCAGAATTAACAGATAATATCCGGCCGGGTGTGTAGAAAATTTCCACCTTCTATTCGCTGACTTCTGATGTGATGAGTCGGAGGATAGAAGTACCCCATTTGGAATCTGCCTGCTCAGTGCTGTCTAAAGGTTAGAGTAATAGTTCGATTTGTACTATTCGATCTGCGAATACCTAGTTTGTAACCACATGTAATCTACCAATTTTTCAGTCGTATCAAAAGCGTGACATCCAAGTGAGAAAAATTACAACTAAACACTATACGAGATGACAAAAAGTACAAAAATACGGGCATGGCGGAGAGATGAGATCAGCCGTATGTCTCCGTTGTGGCACATTCCAGAATTTAATATGGCCCAACAAATTTTGGATGGTGAGCCCGTATGTCTCCTTTTAGGCAGATGTGCCTGAATTGAATAAACGTTTCCTCTTCTGGAATGTGCCACAACGGAGACATACGGCTGATCTCATCTCTCCGCCATGCCCGTATTTTTGTACTTTTTGTCATCTCGTATAGTGTTTAGTTGTAATTTTTCTCACTTGGATGTCACACTTTTGATACTACTGAAAAATTGGTAGATTACATGTGGTTACAGACTAGGTATTCGCGGATCGAATAGTACAAATCGAACTATTACTCGTCTAAAGGTCCCTGATTCGGCCTGATTCGGCCTGATCAGGTCCACAACATTTTTCCGACAATGATGTTGTAATTAAGCGATGTGTGGTAGAGCTTTCCTGGCAGGTTCTCCGCCTCTTAGCCCTGTATTCATTCATTCATCCTCGCAGGGTCTGGAGCGTGTATATTAGGCATGGTCACGTTACTTCTAGTTGGACGACATATTTATAATGTAGAGAGGACTTTCCTTTACCTGCTGCTTTCCTCATGATATCAGTGAGCGACAACCTGACAGGGTCCTTTCTATTTATTGGCCTGGTGTCTGCAATATCTGTGCATGTATATTCATTACTTCGAAGTCTGCAGGTGACTTTTGTAATCGATCTTCGACCTCATCTATCCTCATGATAAATTTGCCGGATAGAAATTTGGACGTGTTCAAGGATATAGGCCCTTGATTTCCCCTACCTCGACTTTTGCCGCCCTTCTTCCTCGCATCCGTTCAATAAATCCCGGTATCTCTTGGCAATGGGACGAACGTAGAACTGGTAGGTTGGTGTCATTTCAATATGGATCAGCTGACGGTCATGTTTAGCGTATTTTAATCATTCGCATGATATTATCACGATCATACCTATACTCCTGGGAAAACCGTGCTTCTTTACCTGCTCAGTCGATGTCTTGCGTCAAGTACTGGGGAATGATATTAAGAATAATCTCACGAAACCACTGGATCTCACCTTGGACAGGTACGCGCTGACTTTCAGCATTCTAATATCGCGTGTCTGACGGCATAATGACAGCCTCTGGGGTGCCAATGTTGCTTCTGCAAGCGGGGAGATATGGAAACGGCATCGCAGGATTGTTGGACCTGCTTTCAATTCAAAGACGTCAGTTGTATGATCTGATGCAATACCTATAATCGAGAAGTAACTTAATCTCGATGTTCAGTTACCAATTAGTCTGCGAGACGGCTTCACACCTATACCAGGAAATGATCGAGCAAGAAGGATGGAGTGAGCAACAAAGAGTTAGTATTCCTTGTTTGAACACATATATGATCAAGGTAAGCATTTTACGAGAGGGCCAGCTGGATGACTGACATATCGTATTTCCAGTTGTCCCTCTTGACTATCGCTCGTTGCGCTTTTGGTATTCCTGTATCATGGACCTCCAATACAAGCAAGACAGAGGAAACGAATCTCATCCAGGCAGTCACTCTATCCTCCGAGACTATTATCGCTAAACTTCTACTTCCCGATTGGATACTCAAGCTTCCTTTTAAATCGTACGCTAGCCTACATCGCTTTCTATTGTTTCCTGCTGGAAATTCTCTTAACAGGCTTCAGAAAGTCGACCGCGCTTGGAATGCACTGGAAGATTTCGTGAAATCTCACACACGACACATCGGTCAAGAAGTCATCGAACAAGGAAAGAACGACGCATTTGAAGTACGGAATTCAGACCTATTACATCGCCTCATTGCTTCTTCTGAGGGGGACGCCAAGTACAAGCTTTCGGAACAGGAAGTGGTAATACTATGTTGACTTCGATTATTGCTTGATGCCTAATCTCTTTCCCTAGTTTGCGAACATTTTCACCATACTGTTTGCTGGCCATGGTTTCCTCTAGGTTATTAATTTCATCGTCCGCTTACTAATGTGATTTCGCAGAGACCACAGCGAACGGTATGATTGCTACCCTTGGGTTCCTTGCTATTCATCAAGATGAGCAAGAAAAGGCTTATGCAGAGGTCAGCCGTCAATTTGGTCCTAATAACCAACTGGTACATGGAATTCCTCTCTTTTTTGTGCTGAATCGGCTTACTCGTTTTAGGACTTGCGTGATCCAAGTGAAATGCCATACCTACTAGCCTGTTTTCAGGAGGCCGTTCGTTTGTTTTGTATGTAAACTCTATTTACAGCTAGACGCCTTGAGTGTTGATGGGTCTTCAGCATCTACGCTCATACTTGCGCGAACCGTTTCCGAAGATTATACCATAAAGATTGAAAGGCCTTCTCCAGGTGTTGTTGTTCTTCCGAAAGGCAGTCGCATCATTATTGATACAGTCAACACTTGTAAGTCACTATTGGGATGGAAGGCAGGAATACCTACGATTTACGTCCTTTCTGTAGTCCGCAATCCCTACGTTTTTGAGAACCCTGAGCAATACAAGCCATCAAGGTGGGTCGGTATACCCGAAATCGAAGTTCCCATGTTTGGCGCTGGTCCTCGCGCCTGCATCGGTCGCAAGTTGGCATTTACGGAAGCCATTATTGTCCTAGCACGTTTCTTACATGACTGGGTCCTTGACGTAGATTTGGCACCTGGAGAGACTCGTTCACAGTACGAAGAGAGGGTCATGGTAATAGGGCCATATGCAGGCACTGTTTCCCCAATTGCTCAGCTTCCGCTCAAGATCACAAAGCGTGTTCGAGCATGATTTCCGACAGTGTAGTTCCGGATCTAAATAGACACGAATAAAAGATAAAAGCCTCAGTGTCGTGCCAATAATGGAGGAAACAACTAATTTTCATTGTACCTAAATCGACACGAATAAAAGATAAACTGTATCGTAACGTGAATATGAGTATATATATGCCTTTGACAGTAAGTGAGTGGTGACTTACAGCCTCAGTGTCGTGCCAATAATGATGTGTTGTGCCAGATCTCACAGCTAGTTAACGAAACGAAAAACCTCAGTGTCCGTCAAGATGAAGGAGAACGACTGAGGTTGTGTGACGCGTCAATCTGAATCTAAGTCTATGATCATGTGACCACTATGTAGCTAACCTTCCTCTCCAGCATAACATGATGGAAACAACTGAGGCTGCAAATCAAGTGACCAAGGAGTGAGGTGACAAAGGATCATGTGACTGATCGGATGCAGAGAACTCAGATAGGAAGTAGTCCAAGACAGGTCCTCCTAGTCAACAACCACTACTACCATCACCACCCCATCCCTGCTTGTGAGAGTGGGCTCTGGTATCATTTGTTTGTTGTTTCAGCTGCTACAAGGGACTGGACTGTTATTGCCGTCAATAGACTCAATTCCATTCTACTGCTATATACGAGGTTTTGTACACCAATCCACACACCAACCAACATGCCAACTAAACAACTACTCTATAACCTCTCAAGTTTCTCCTTTTTGGCCATGCATTCCCATGAATTTAAAGCCACTGAGGCCACTCAGTCAGTGGTTCTTGTCTGATACCAGCTATCTATGTCAATACTATCCTGATTGAGCAGACTCAGCTGCATGCACACACTTCAGGCTGAAAAAGAAAGATCTTCACATTATAAACACATCTCACACCTGCATCAACATTGCTTCTATCCACACTATCACTCGCATATCTAGCCCATCCAGCATGTCTATTGCCTTAGCATTCATTCAGCATTCAATTTTATCTTCCATCTACCAATGGGCACTAGCTCTCATGCATTCTTGTCTTAGAAAAGGTTACATGCTTCTTCACCAATTTTATCTTCCATCTACCAATGGGCACTAGCTCTCATGCATTCTTGTCTTAGAAAAGGTTACATGCTTCTTCACCATCGTGCATGATGCCTGCCCAGAGTTGGAAATGTGGACGGATCACATGAATGTTTGTATTGAGTAGAGGGCTCATTGCTATTTGACTTTTCCAATGGACATGATTTTATATAGTTACAATAGGTCCACCGAGGTGTATTCTAGTAATATGACCTTAGCTATTAGTTAGCAGAAGTAGATATTACAGAACGGCGGGGGCCCTTGACCAAATACTACCACATGCTTATGACCTTAGCTATTAGTTAGCAGAAGTAGATATTACAGAACGGCGGGGGCCCTTGACCAAATACTACCACATGCTCCACTGACACTGGATGCTGCAGCCATGCCTGACACGCTGGCCTGTCCCAGTTCCTCCTTCAGAGAAGCTGCCCACTGCACAGATGTTGGCCCCCCCCCCCAGGAAGGAGGAATCTGAGAATAAGGCAATGAGCAGCCCGTCCCCCCTAAATGCCCCACTCTCACCTAATATGACAAACTTGTTGATCTCTGCCGATTTTTCCAAAAATACAGACAGTGACACCACCATGGTAGGCCAAACTCCACCCAGCACACCCTTCAATGGTGAGAACGAAATACAATGATCTAATATAGACTCCACAACCCCCTTACCCAGGATGAAATGAGATCCAGTATGGATTGTAAAGAGGACAAAAAAGACACCTGATGTTCCCCCCATCACTCAGGGCACCCAGAGCAAAGGGCTAACTGACCATGCACAAACACCCCCCCCAGCTCCTAAAATCCCTGCTACAAACACCGATCCTAGTGGGAGGCTTTCCCATAATCCACTTATCAACCCCACCATGGTTCAACCTACTTCCAAACCAGTGTGCCTTCTTTGACACTTACCCAGAGCCAAAACTCTGGATACAGGACTGGAGGGTGAGTAAGGACATGGACCTGATGGCCACCAGTGACAGGTTAAAGGAGCTCATATTGCACATGACAGAGAAATGGGCAAAACTCTCCACTCCCCAACCAGAGAAAGAGATCATTGTCAAATATAGAAAAGACAAGAATAAGCCCCCTTACCACTTCTTAATATTCAGCATATCAGCAAGAGCAAACAACATCTTTTTGGCTCACCCTATTATATCCACCTCAGAGACATCAGCTTTTATCCTGCCATACAATCCACCCCTACCACTCCTCTGATGTACCCTCAAGGGATTTATGTTGAGCATACAAAACAAGAAAGCAATCAAGGAAGCAGAGGAAATGGCAACAACTATAATTAAGAAAGCCTTGAGCGAGGACAAGGCCTTAGTAGGACTACTGAAAAGCAGGCTAATAGATGATGCCACCTTCCAGCACAACCTTGACCCTGCCATAAACATTATAATAAGTCTCAAAGTGAAACTTATGAGAGGAGAGGAGTCAATCAACTGATCAATGCTACTTAAACCCAGGAAGCCATTATAAAATGTCTTTTTTTGACACATGCCTCCTATTACATGGATGAGCTACTTCACTGTTTTGCAACATATCTAGAACAACAAGTTCATTGACATGGACTGCAGGAGTGCAACTCTAGTCAACAAAGAAAATTGCCTACACTGCAACAATTGTAAGGGGGCAGACCACAACACAGGTCAATGCAAATACAATATGCTCAAAGGTTGGCATGGTAGCAAGTCAACAGAAAAGATCAAAGAAACCGCAGAGTTTGCAACATCTAGTAAATATGATAGGAATCACACAGACAGAGAGAGCCATAGTGAAAAGAGAGCAGAAAACTGGAGGAGTGGTAATAGAGGCCTTCCCTATGGGCAGAGATACAATCACAGATAAATTACTAGAACTATGAATTTACATGATGAATCTATCCTACACTTTGGCTACATTGACTTACAAAAAGCAAGCGGATGAGTAAATGAAGGTAACAAGATGTGGATGCCAGTCACAATACAGAACTTGCAAGCCAATAAAGTAACCCAGCACAGAGGGAGCGACAGAAAGAGAACTGAGGACTGGCCCACCTCCAAGATCTAGAATGGTGAGATGAATTTACTGGGCCCAAGTAGGGCAACAGGTAATCTCATCTTGTCCTCCTTACTGAGTGAGAATAATGTACTCAGATGGCATCATATTTATAAGGGTTAGGCTGTGTGGCAATCCCGCTTAAATACCACAGTAAAATGTGGTGTAAGATCCAAAACCCCACTCCTGACAGAAATAGAATTGAACTGAAGACAATGGTAGAATCTAACAGAAATGAACACAGTTCCTCTTGGAAAGGAGAGTATGTGTTTTCAACCATCAAATATATCCTGGACAATAACCCAAGAGGGACTGGAGATGGGTCATGAGCACATGCCAGCACTCCTGAGCATGATATAAATAATGCAGAAAGACACTATGAAAATATTTTTGACAATATTTCTTAAGAGGAGTGTGACTTATACCTAGACAGCAACAACAAATAAACTAATAGTGACCCTGTGGGAAATGTAAATGAGGATGAACTCAAGAAAAACCAGTCAGGAGAAGAAAACCCTAACAGACCTCCAGCCGCCAATGTGAAAGGCAAGAAAAAGCAAGGGGAAATACAACTTGCCTTCCTGGACATGAAAGGGGGGGATCAACATCAACGCAACCTAAATGGAATGAAATAAAACAACTAATGAGAGAGAACAGGGTTGACATTCCTAGCAGTGCAGGAGACCCACCTTGATGAGCAAAATAAAGATAGACTCAATATACTATTCCAGAACCACATGTTCATTGAGGCAAGCCTGGACCCAAAAACGCCAAATGCAATGGGGGTTGCCTTTATAATGAACAAGCAGACAACCAGGTGAAGAGAGGCATGCACTTGTGAGCTGGTGCCAGAAAGGGCCCTAATCCTAGAAATACCATGGTTCAACAACCAGCTCCTAAGCTGCATAAATGTTGACAGACCAGAATAAATACTAATCACTCAATGGTGTTGATGATGCTGCTAAATCCATGCCAGCCAAATATAGGAGAGGGGAGATATGCTATGCCAGCAATGATCACCAAAGACTGTAAACTGATAGATGTTTTGAAGATACTGGAAAAAGAGTATCAAATAGCTTTGGAGATGAGCAAAACAACCAGAGATGAGATAAACAATCCACAATGTATCCATAAGCTTTTCAAGGAAAACATCCTGAATGCAGTAAGGAAAAGGTCAAAAGAGCTAAAGCCAGAGATCCTCAAAACCATAAATGCACTTAAGGTGAATAGAAGTAAAAGTCTGAACAATGCAGACTTAGACAAAGATTCTAGAAGAGAAAACGCAGCAATCCTTGATGAAAAGATAAAGGACCTTGAAATGCTGAGATTTGCACAAGCTAGGGATACAGTTGCAACTAATATATATTTAATGAGTGAAACAATAATGAAACCCTGGATAAATTTAAATAAGGAACAAAAGATCAGAGATGTAATAGTCACCCTGAAAGACTCCAATCTTGAGGTGACTAGGCTGGAACAAAAGTCAGCAAAAATGGCTGAGGTTGCAAAAAAGCACCATGAAGACCTATAAGAGAAGAGGTGGCCAAAAAACCTGAGAGCACATGATAGAAGAATGAGAAAGGTACTGGCAGTAATAGACAAAGAAATCACAGAAAGCCAGAAATGCATGCTGAGATCTCCAATAATTAAAGATGAAGTAAAAAAAGCAATGGAATCTCTCAAAAGCAGGAAAGCCACTGGTATGGACAGCATAATACATGAACTATAGATGGAACTAGCAATGTGCTATGAAGAGAGACAAGAAGAGGACAAACCAGGTTTTGATGTAGTAGGAGCCTTAGCCATAGTTTTCCAAGACATACAGCTCTATGATATAGAAAAAGAGACAAGTTTTGCAGAGGACTGGCTCTGCCCAATCTACAAGAAAGGAGATAAGACAAATATAGAGAACTACCGATCCATAACCATATTGAATGCAGACTATAAGATCTTAACAACGGCATTATTGATTAAGCTCAGTAAAGTAGTGCCAGACATCATACACAATGACCAGGCAGGTTTCATGAAATGTCAGAAGATTGAAGACCAAACAGAATTAGCTCACACAGTGATTGAGTAGTACAGAATCACAGGTAAAAATAGCATGATAGTGTGTTTTAACCAGGAGAAGGCCTATGATAAGATACTACATGGCTTTTTATAGGCCTCCATGAGGAAATTTGGTATTTCAGATAAATACATTAACACAGTAAAGACACTGTACTCCAATGCAAATACAAAGATAATCTTAAATGGGGAAGTCAGTAATAGTTTTAAGGTAAAAAGAGGAGTACACCAAGGGGACCTACTATTGTGCCTACTTTTTAACATAGCAATAGAATTCCTAGCTCAGATGTTGCGCTGCTCAGAGCTAAGAGGCATAAATATTGAAGGCCAAATAGAGCAAATCATTGCTATACTCTTTGCAGATGACACAATGGTGTACCTAGCAGAAGAGGACAAATTTCAAGATTTGCAGAAGACTCTGAAAGCATGGTGTTGTGCCTCTGGTGTGAGATTTAACATTCTAAAAACAGTCATTGTTCCGGTAGGAACATCAGAGTATGGGGAAAGACTGATAACAACAAGGAGGATGAACCCGACGGATCCAATTATCTCAATAGATGTTAAGATTGCACAGAATGGTGAAGCAACAAGACTCCTGGGAGCCTTCATAGATAATAATGTAGATAATATAAGTGTGTGGACCCCCACAATTGAGGCAATTGCAAATGACTTTGGAAGATGGAAGAAAGGAAACCCAACAGTCAAAGAAAAAAGGCTGATTATAGGAATAGTTGCTAGGAGAAGGATACAATATCACACAAGAGTTCAGGGTATGCCCAAATAAATGGAAGACCTTATTATAAAAATGATACAAGATTTTCTATGGGACAGAAATACCTGACCAACGATTGGATTCAGTACTCTGCGACACCTCCTAGAGGAAAAGAGGAAGAAAGTCCTTGACTTCAAGGCAAGAAATGAGGCTATCGAGATAATGAAAGTACAAAAATACCTCAAAATGAATAAAGATAGATCTAAATAGGCAAGAATAGCAGATAAGATCATTAATATGAAGATATCAAAATGTAGCGAAATAGAGGAAAATGCACTGGTAAATACCTTCACCCAAACTACCAAGATAGACACAAGAGCAGCAAGCATAGATCTGCCACTACATCTGCAGAGAATGCTGAGAACCACAAAAAAGCACTGTGTCAGACTTTGCCCTTTGATAATGGATAAAGTTGTCAAAGAAAAAGTCTCAATATGGTTCCATCTGTAATTAGAACAGATAAAAAACATCAAAATCAACATAGCAACAATGAAGTGCATAAGATCTACACATAAAATTCAGACAGTGGGAGACATGGCAGAACTAGGATGCCTGCTGGGAGTCATGGGAAACACAAACCACAAAGCACAAAAAAACTGCGCATGCTCTGTTTGCCAAAGAATAGCACAGAAAGGGGTGTAGTAACCCCTATAAGTGTAGCAAGACAGCACAAAATTTCCTAATGAAGTTGGGTAAGAAATGAAACCTGGACACATCCAATGTAGACAGATCCATGAGTGAGGAAGAAAAGGCCCTCATACCAGATGAAACCTCACTAACTTTTGAATTCAATTTTATGACAAGGAACTCCCTGATGGAAAGCTTCAGAATCTTTGTGAATCAAAAACAAGAAACAGGAGAATACATGGACTATAAGAAATAAGACCGCTCCCCCCCTGAATTGACTATTATATACATAGACAGATCTTGTATAAGAGACAAAGATAGGTACACTGCAGCAGAAGCTGGAGTATGGTTTGGAGAGGAAGACCTCCAAAATAGAGCAATTTGACTATCCCAGAACTTAGCACAGACAAACAATGCTGGAGAGGCAGTGGCAATACTTGCTGCCACCCAAGCAGTGCCAAAAAATGAAGCTATTCTCATCAAGAGTGACTCACAGATTACATTAAACAGTATCACAAAATACTTGAGGAAGCAAGAGGATGAAAGATGGATAGGCACTGCAAATAAAAACATTATGGAATCCCTAGTTGCCTGACTAAAAGAGAGAACAGGCCTAACACTACTGAATAAAGTTAAAGGTCATGCAGGAGTAGTAGGTAATGAAAAAGCAGACAAACTCACAAATACAGGCACAAGGAAGACCATCCCAGATGAAATAGATATAACTATTCTTCCAGGTTTCATCCTGCCAGAGGCAAAGCTATCAAACATCATGCAAGCCATAGCATATAAAGGAATAATTGAAATGCAACTCTTTCTGGAGAGAAAAGGCACAAGCATATATCTAAACATGATAAGATGGGCAGCTATGGAACTGTCAGGTTCCGCTGACGACGGGGGCCTCCGGGAGCAAGCGGGTCCTTACTAGGCGGACTCGAAGTCTATGGAGAGTCTCCGGGTGAGTTCCGGAGTTTTGGGGGAGGGCGCGGGGTGACTACGGAGCGCCGGAGTTCGTAGGAGGAGGTAGGGCAGGATCCCGGGCTAAGTCCGGAATACGGGGCAGAAGTGGGCAGAGGGGTGATCGGAGTAAGAGACTGAGACCGGGAGACTGAGACTGAAACCGGGAGACTAAGTAGAATTGAAGTGAGACTTTTAGAGACCGGGAGACTTGAGAAAGTAAGACAGATAGATTGAGACGAGTAGGAAATAGACAAGAGAGTATAGAGACGAGTTATAGCAATATCAAGACTACCGTAACGTACTACGAGCTGCGGGTTAAGTACCAGGTGCCGGGTGAGTTCCGGGCCCCCTGGGCAAGGTCCGTACCCCTCCTCCATGTGGTGCATCCCGTGCGGTGTATTGTCCGGGTATCAGTCCTCTGCGGTCGTGTGGTCCCGGGGGGCGTAGATGGGTTGCGGTGTATTGTCCGGGTTCGGGAGTGGCGCCGGGAGGGTGGTGCCAAGTGGGGGCGGCCCCCGGCATGATCGATTGAGGCTTGGGACGGCGTCCGGGGCACGTGGCGCGTGGGCGGGGCTTCGGGCCTTGTCCGGGGGTTGGGCGTTGGGTTGGGCCGGGTCGGCCTTGGTCGGGGTGGCATCAGATCTAGTCGGTCTTGTCCCAATGTGTTCCGGGGACGCGCTGGGGGGTTGGGTTTCAAAGGAGGGGTTGTTCCAGGCAGGGCTTGCTGGGGCTCGGGGTGGCGTAAGTGTGGCTCGTGACAGGAACAGCATGAAGAAATGCCAACGGATAAACAAATCTGGAAATTCCTGCAAGACAAGGACTTATTTAGACAGATCAGAGCTTTCATGTGGAGAGCAATGCATAATGGATACAAACTTGAAAATTACTAGGAGAACATACCAGGCTACAAAGATAAATCAATCTGTCTCCTATGCAAAGTCATGGAAACCCTGTAACATGTCTTTACTGACTGTGCGGCATCAGGTCAAAAGACAGTCTGAGACCTAACATGAACCATATTTGAAAAGAGAGGAATTGAATACAGAAAGCCCTTGCTTGAAGATCAGCTGGGTTGCATCTTAACAAAGAGAATGGATAAAAATGACAAGGGAGCAAGGAGGTTCAGGAAAGTCATGATAGCAGAAGCAATGTATATGCTCTGGCTTCTGAGATGTGAGTGGAGAATCTCAAGGGGCTCCGACCCAGAAACTCCCCTTATGAAAAGAAAGATAGTGAACAGACTCAGAGCTGTGATATTAAAGAAGATCAAAATGAATTGCCTGGCAAATGGATAGAACTAGATTTAGAAGGCTAGCTACTAAGTCTGGCTTAGTAAAAAAGACTTGGAAGAATCTACTGCCAGAGGACCTAAACCCCCTCAGATCCTGGAGAAATTTGACCATGGTTTTAGTGGGTATTGGATAACGAGTCCCACACATAATGTGTAAAGGCATTTCCATTGGGGTGGCTCCAAGCACAGAGGGTTGAGTACATAAGAAAAGTGGCATGACGGTGCAATTATCCCAGTCTACTTGAGGTTGACCATGTAAATTGTTGAGTAAACTATTGTGATACCACCAAAAAAAAAAACAAAAAAAAAAACAAAAAGAAGTAGATATCACAATAGTAACATAGTAACACCTTCTGATGTAGCTACAACTCTCAAAGTTTTTCTTGTATTTTTTTTGTCAGTGCAACTTATTTGCATACTTAAAGACAATCCAAGTTGAATAGGCTAAGGAATTCTGGAACAATTTGAGGAGCTTTTTGAGAAACAACTTATAAATCAATATTAACATAATGGTGGATGACCTAAACATGATTGAAGATGTTATAGACAGGTTACCTGTGAGAAACGACCTAGAAGAGGCTTGAGAAGCACTAGATAATTTAAAAAGGCAGCTGAGACTCCAAGATAGCTGGAGAGATACTTTCCCTGACATGAGAGCCTGCTCATATGTGCAAGAGGCAACAATAACTATGTCCAAATTAGATAGAATATATGTAAGTCCAAACATCCTGGAAATGGCCAGAGAATAGCACATAAAACTCTCAGGAATTCCTGGTACAGACTATTTCTTGGCATCAGTTAAAGTAGCCCATAAAGAAGCCCTGCAAATAGACAAAGGTTGATGGACTATGAAAGAACATGTAATCAGGGACAAAAGATTTAGGACTTTTGTAAACAAAAAAAGAATATAGAGCATTGGAATGATTGAAGCACCATAACAGGACATCCAAGCATAATCCTCAAACAATATATTTGACATGGAAGTCTGCAATCATTGAAATGGCAAAGCAGAGGGATAAAATGGTTGTTCCAAAATATGAGAAAAATATCAAAGTACTAGAATCAGAGCTAAGAGAAGCACAGAATGACAGTGACTTGGAAGACCAAGAAAAACAAGAAAAAGTGAGAAACATTATATCTCAAATGTACTCCATAATAAAAAAAAACCATCTTAAAAAAGAAACAAGATTGCCACTAAGAACAGAATAATGGGAGAGACAATGTGCAAATTTTGGACATGCTCTGGAAAGATGGCTAAACCAAGAGATCTGATCTATGCTCTGAGAAAAACAAGAAATGGTAAACAGGACAACAGATATAAGAAGAGATCAGATGTAATAGCTAGCCTTGCCAAAGAATATTATGACAACTTGCAACAACAATACACTGATGTCTCTAGGGAGATTAGAGAGGAAAAAATTGTTAAGGTCCTGAGTAATATCAAGACAAGAACCATGCCTCAGCAGAGTAGTAAGCTGGGGGCAAGTATTGTCAGACTAGAAATTGCTAAGGCACTTAAAAAATCAAGAAAAAATAGCTTGGAACCAGATCTGAATGGCATCCAATATGAGTTCTGGAAGTCAATAAATAACCAATATGTTCATGACTCAAGACTAAATAGAAAAAAAAGAGCTCAGAGGCCAGTATTTGATATTCTGGAACTTTTAAACAGGGTATACAAAATTTTAGAATATGTGACAACTCTACTTTTGCAGAAGGGTAAATGTGCCCACTCTATAAAAAGAACAATAAAACAGACATAGCCAATTACAGGCCAATAACATGTCTAAATATGGACTATAAAATATTCACAAAAGTTCTAGCGGGAAAACTGGTGGAAATGATAACAGACTTGATTTATCCTAGTCAAGCTGTAAGCAGATTTGGTATCTGACTTCACTGAGTATGAGTATTAACTGAAACAGAATATCATTCAAAAACCAAACACTCTACTCTTTTGTCTACCACTCCTATTCTGCTACCATTGAAGTTTTTCTTTTCCTTGATTTGTCTCTCCCTTTACCACAAATCTGAGACCTAATCAAGAAGCTGAAATCTGCCTTCTCTCTATGACTTAGAGACCTTTCTACAAGTCTGTCTGAAGTAGTATAGGATGATATTAAAGATAGTAGTAATTATAGCATAATGATAGAATTGTACTTCATCATGTTTATATACACTAGCTATAGTTTGGGCTATAAGTGTGGATAAGCTGCTTTTTAGGGGTGTGTAATTGGTGTGTAGGTAATCCAACAATAATGCAGGCTGTGGATATGATTATGATGATATTTGAAATGTTTAAGAATGTAAATAGTAAATCTGGTATTAGCATTGATTTGTATTGTAACAATGTTTGAAAATTTAGAGATGGATTTTGGTGTAGGTGGATGGGCACAAAATTTGAAGAGAATACAAACAAGATGGAAGTTTGATGAAAAGAGCACAAAGTCATGTGACTACTACAAAGACCTTAAAATATGTCTTACATTCATTTCATGACTCTTTTCTGCAGACTTATATTTTGAGACCTTTTTATGAGTCTGTCTGAAGTAGTATAGGATAATATTAAAGATAATAGTAATTATAGTATAGTGATAGAATTGTACATTGTCATGTTCATACACACTTGCTATAGTTTAGACTATGAGTGCATCTAGGCTACTTCTCAGAGATGCATGATTAGCATGTAGATAACTCAGCCTTGTAGAAGCATTGCACATTGGTAGAGCCAATCACTCCTTTAGAAGCAGTGTGACAAAAAGGCATTATATCTTTTATAAGTGACATTAAAAGTTTGATATAGAGGGGAGTAATAATCTCAAGTATTGTAAAAAAGCGTTGGATAACCAACATCCTGGTAACTTCATAACATCAAATAGTATTTGAGACAGAAGAAGATGTGTAGTGCCTCCAATTTATAAGCAGTGACCTGTAATGATGGGGAAATTCCTTGGTTCAAATATACCATTGAGTCTAGATAGGAACTTTTGACATGTTAAAGGAATGAGTGTGCCTGTCAAATTTTTGAATGATGCTAAGGAGAAATTAATTGAAATGTAGTTCAATTTTTGATGTACTTTCAAGGCAGTAATAAGATCTGCTTTATTTTGATAAGGTAACATAACATCCTTTCCCTTCTTTCTACCAAGTTTTGTATTTGGAAGGTGTAAAACTCATGATCCTTTATTCATACATTTGTGTTGGAGGTCAGACCACTTTGGATTCAGAGTTTGCTATGAAATAAACACATATATTGAAGGAAGAGGTGAAATTAACACTAGTTTGAAGAATGTGTAGCATATCAATAGTAATGGGAGGTTATTGATTTTTAATTGAAGAGGAAGGGCATTGATTCTCAATCTCTTTAATGATATATATAAGATGAATATCTTTTTGATAAGGTATGTTATTCTGGATATGCCATGCCCAAATACCATTGCATTTGAATAAACTGTGCCTCCTGCTAGTCTTTCTGCAAAGGATGATGCATAATTTGCATAAGAGAGCCTCTGATGAAGGTATGTTGTCTTCTGGAATGCATCTGATTGCACAATATGTTAGAAATTGTTGTACTGCCTGTGAATGCTTTCCAGCTGTGGATAGTTTCCAAGCCAATGCAATAACTGCTGAGACAAGATGTGAATGTATTGTAGAGAGTGAAGTGGTGGACATGAAAGATCCAACAGTCTTAATCTGATATGTAGGGTTTTGTTGTAGAGATAGAAATGTACAATGTTTGAGAGATGCAAGAAACATGTAAACATGATAATGAGCAAGTTGAGAAATGATCTGATTTATTTTCCTATTTTTCTAACTGTTCTGATTTCTTGAGAGATATTCTGAGGAGAGAGCATATATTGTACCTTGACAAGAGAGGCCAGCAGGTCTTAGTTTATATCAGACAGTCACTATAGATATGATTGAATGGGTAAAAAACCAAAGTAGGCAAAGAAACTGCAATAAGTAAATGATTAGATATAAGATAAAGAATAAAGAAATACCTGTGTAATGACTGAGTCAGTTAATGAGTGATATATAGTTTTGAGATATAGGAGTAACACAGGTAGAAACAGGAAAAGAGAATAATGCAAAGGAAAAATTCTCTGTGAAGGTCCATCTGCCAGGTTTTTGGAAGTAGAAATTGGGCCAACCAAGATTAGCAGCAATGTCCCAGATAAGTTTTTTTGTTATACTTATAAAGCTTGATTTCTAAAACATTGGTGTGTTGGAAACAAAAGAAAATAAAATCATCTACTTATTTTAGCACAGCCTCAATGCTGGCAATAAATAGAGACTATTGCATCTGCTACCAATCCAAAACAATGCATAATGTTTGGGTGTCTGGTAGTAATTAAGTAGGAAATATATACTGTCTATATTAAAGTTTTTGATATCTAGATGAGATATCAGGATGAGAAAAAAGTATCATGAAGTATAGAGCCTAATGTAAAGCTAAATTGGAGACTATGTATTGTGGAAGAGAAACAATTGAATGTGCCTGCCAATCTCAGATAGTTAGCCCATTTCTAGAGTAGAGCATCACAATAGTATGTGTCATATGTTGTAGAAGAGCTTGCTTTGTACTATACAATATATGTGCAGCAGAGTCTGCTACACTATAGTAGAGCAATTTCCAGCATGCTATAGAATACAGAGCTGCAGATGTGTTACAATGTGCTGTATGACATAGTCTAGTAGATCAATAAAAGGCAGGCACACACATAAACATGCAAGCCTGGCAGATGCCAGCAGATACTAGCAGATATCAACCAGCAGCTGCTAGCAGGCATTAGCCCATGATTGAAAACCTCCTCTGTTAGCAGACATTGATGATGCCAACTGTAGTTGAGTGCACCAGACAATACACAGTACAACACCATTTTCAGTGCCTGTCATGCTTAATGTGCAAGGAGTTATAACAGAGTCCTGGTGTGCTTGAGCTAATATGATATACTGGCTCAAAAAACTGCCCCAGTATTTGGCTTTTTTGGAAAGATTCACATGGTGTGCAACAGTTATCTAGGCAAAAAAAATTGTGGAACATCACATGACATATAGCTGCATCCTGGCTCCATAATAATGTATAGATCATGTGATTTGAACAAGAACTTGCTAATTAATCAATCAAACAAAATATTCAATCATTGGGGCAATTTTTTGACTCACTCTAATTTACTCTAATTTTTATATCTAGTACTTGGTATGACCTCCATTTTCTTTTTATAACTGCTTTGATCCTTCTAGACATGCTCTCTATGAGGCTTTAGCATACCTATTGAGGTATTTCATTCTACTCCTTGACCACTCTCTTTCACAACTTATGCACTTCTTTAGGGGGGTACCTCATACTCCAAAAATTTGCACTTGATATAAGCCCAGAGGTGTTCAATGAGATGAGATCGGGGGATTGGGCAGGCCAGGATATCACAATGATGTTGTTATCAGAAAACCAGATTATTGCCTATTGGAAGGTGTGTTTTGGGTCATTGTTCTGCTGAAAATATTGTCCTTCCTCTTCTATTTCTAACTTCTCAAAGCTTTCCACCACTCCCTCATGCAAAATCTCACAATACTGTGCAGCATCCATCTTCTCCTAAACTTCTATTAGCTTCTCCACTCCATTCCAACCCATGCAGCTCCATACCATTAAATTGTTTCCTCCTCCATGCTTGACAGTTGGTGTAGTAGTGCAGTCAGATAGTAGTTCTCCTGGAATTTTCCACATATATATCTTCCCATCTGATCTGATTCAATTAATCTTTGTCTCATTACTCTGAAAAACCCTTTTCCAATCCTCCACTGTCTAGTTTTCATGATACTGAGCAAACTTGAGCCAATTTGCACAATGAGCAGCCTTGAGCATAGGAACTTTCTTCTTTGTTGCTTAGCAAAAACCTGCCTTCTTCAATGCATTTCTGACTGTCTGAGGATTAGCAGGACTGGAGATGACAGAATTAATAAACTGTGTAGCTTGAACAGCATTATCTAGCCTTCCAGTAGTAATTTAACTAATAATAGACTGTTTGTCATTTTAAGAATAACCTCTAGAATGATTTTCTTTGTTGCTCTCCAGTTCTTTGCTGATCCTCTTTACAGTGCCTTTTCCCAGGCCAGTTTTTGTTTGGATTTGATGCTAAGAATACTCCTCATTGAGGAAAGAAGCAATAGAAAAGTGATTGGCAGCAGAAATAGGTCACATGATGGTGGTAGAGTGTCAAGAAGGTGATTGATTGAAGTTGAACATGTTAAATTAGTACAAACAAGGTCACATGACATTGTTTATACTTCTTACAAGGTGTTTCTATTTTCTACTGCTGGCAAGTGTATGTCACGACCCCTCCCCTCCGGATCCACCCTGGGACACCCCCAGAACACCATCCAGGACCCTCTCTCTGACCTCACAGGACGCGCCCTGCCATCATGACTACCGACACCACCATCATGCACATCAAAGACCGCCATCAGCCAGCTCCCCTAGGAACTCTGCATCACGGACCCCGGGATTAACTGCCATCAACGATCAGATCACGTGACCCGCTTCCAGCCATCACACATCACACATCAGAGCTCCCTCTGCACCAATTGATCGCACACCCCACACGCGCGATCCAAAGTATACAGTCCCTGCCTGCTACTCAATGCCTCGCGGAGCCCATCCCAGACATCCCGGAACCCCGAGACCTGGCCCCGTAGTACTTATAGCGTAGTTCCCTGTTGTATTCGCTAGTCTTGATATTAACTTGAATTGTTGCATGCCCTCTGCTTGACTGGTACGCACTGTCTGGCATGCTTTGACTGGCACGCTTGGATAATTGTGTGCTCTAAGTTTGGTACACGCTTTGCGACTTCTAATTTGTTAACCCGGTCTTGTCTTAGAACTCCCGGTTCACGACTCGACCCCCACCCAACTCCCAGCTACCTAAAACCCCAAAACCCCTGGACCAAGTCCCCTCTTCCGGAACTACCCCTGTCCGCGTCTTGAACCCTGGAGTCCTAGCCCCAGAGTTCCAGACACCCGAGTACCCGTAGATCAAGTCCACATTGTAAGTGTCAGGGGACTCCTCATTTCTTTCTTTTCTCACTCCTTATCTCTTCACTCTCCTTCCATTCATTCTCTTATTTCTTCTGACATTATTTCATTTTCACTGTTTCTATTCTTTCAACACTATCTGTTAGTACTACTCTCAGCCCTTGAGATGCTCTGGTTCTTTAGCCACTTTCACTGTTTCTATTCTTTCAACACTATCTGTTAGTACTACTCTCAGCCCTTGAGATGCTCTGGTTCTTTAGCCACCATTCAGACAAGTGTGGGCCCACTCAGCACTGCTTCCAGACCGCTTATATAAGCCAGAGTTTGCCAGAGTTTGCCCCTTATTTGTACAAGTGTTTGTGTAGGCAATTTTCGAGTTTTTAAGGTTTTGTTGTACTGTACAGTTGTTTCCCATGCTTTAGAGGCCCCAGAAGCGTCCAACCTGGCATAGGGAATCCCTAGACTTGTTCTCTTTGGATCTCCCTCTGCCAGGTGAGTAGCTACCTTGATATTGTCAGTATATATTCTAATACACTTTGGATCTCCCTCTGCCAGCTGTGTGACTGAGCCACAGCCTCTAGAGGTCGCCCTTACAGTAAGGGCGTTGCTTTCCGGAAAGCCCCCGACTCAGCGGAACCTGACAGTATAAAGAAAATATAAAAAGTAGAGTGAGTCAAAAAACTGCTCCAATGATTGAATATTTTGTTTGATTTATTAATCAGCAAGTTCTTGTTCAAATCACATGATCCATATATCATTATAAAGCCAGAATGCAGTTGTATGTCATGTGATTTCTTACAATTTTTTGCTTAGTTAATTGTTGCACACCATATGAATCTTTCCAAAAAGGCCAAACATTGGAGCAGTTTTTTGAGCCAGTATATAACAATGCACTAAGTTCTAGCACATTTGACATTACCTAGCAAGTAGTGATGATGATGATAAACCTTTTATTTTTTGAGACCTATTTTTACATGCATATTGCTTGGGTATTGTATCCTAGGTCACATGGTATAGTAAGGTATGTATTTCTCCATATTAAGACCCCGACTTATCTGCCATTATCATGCCATTTCTATTTTCTCCTGACTCTTCTACTCTTGACAATGCTTGCGGTGTTTGGTTAGTGTAGTCTTAGAAGACCAATTGCCTATTGGCTCCCTCTGAGCTGTAACTCTCAGTAAGGCCCACAATACTATAACCTCTGCATCCAGATAGTATCTTCCAGAGATTGATCCCAAGATTTGGAACCTGCAATGGTATGAGCCAGCTGAGTAGGCCAATGACAGTCCTGCTGCCTGCCAGTTTTAAGCTGACAATAAGCAGCTAATCAAATCAACCTTATTCCAACCTCAACAGCCATGCCGACCCATTCAATGGACCACACATTATGTTGGCAGCCTGATCAAACTGTTGACACCTTCTTTTCCCACCCACCCATACTAGGACATGCTTGGTCAGCACATTATGTTGGCAGCCTGATCAAACTGTTGACACCTTCTTTTCCCACCCACCCATACTAGGACATGCTTGGTCAGTGAGTTAACCTCTCTCAATTCCATCCTACTGGGCAACCCTAACTATTTTTCCTGTTTTGGACAGGAGTGCAGTGGTCACATTGCTTCATCAAGTCATGTGTTGATTGGTTCACCTGACTATGGCCTGCACAACAAAGCCTCCCTAGTCAACATGTGTGGGTGGTGGCTTCCTGGTGGCATTAAAATAACTCATGTAGTATCTAAGGTGTTTTCCACACAAGCATGGTTTGAACTTGTGTCCTTCCCACTTGCAAGAGCACGTGTAGCATGAGGATTGCCCATGTTTCAGAAATTTTGCATTCTATTCATTACAATTTTCCAAGCAATTGTATATTTGTTACAATAAGACCAATTATATGAAGAAAGATCCTGAGCAGGTAATCAATTGATAAGAAAAGATTAATCAAGGAATTTGTCAGGTTGCTGCTTGCCATTGGACAATTGAAGATGAATTACTCACTGACCATTATAGCACTCCTTTTTGCATTGTAAACTTGGTCTCTTAAAGTCCTCAAAGCATGGTTGTCAATCAAACCTACATCGAATATTCTGTCTCAAGGTGGGTTTTTGATTTGATGATGCTATTCTTTGCAAACTTGAGCTTGGTATAAGATGAGCACCTTAAGGCTGTCTGTTCCCTTGTTGTGTAGTTTGTGGTTGGTTAAGTAAAAGAAAAAGGTATGCATAGCATCAACCATGTTATTGGGCCATTTCTCTTAAAACAATATGCTCTAGAAAATAAGTCAACACAATGCATAGCTGCTTCCAGGACAATTCTTTGTCCTGAGCTGCTTTTTTTTGCTTTAAAATTGATGATGGGCTTTAGGGCTAAAATGTCATCTTTCCTCACAAATGTGAAAACATTGCTGGATGCTACTGATTCATTTTGGCAGCTTCAGCTCAACCTTCAGGCATGAAACAGCTCAATTAGATATATTCTTGCTCTCTCAACCTTTTGATAGCAAAGTGCACAGGAAGGTATTCTATTACTTTGGTACTGGTTTGCTGACCACTAAATTCAGTCCCTCCATCCTCGCTCGCTGGGGATTGAGCTCTTGACCTGGTGGTCTGTCAAGTGTTCTCTTTATCCTGGCTCCTCTGAGGTTCTTCACATATGTGAGTCCCACCTCTTGCCTCTGCTTCCCTGTCTTCTCTTTCTGCATCCCAAGTCACTTTCCTACACTCTAGCACTTCTAGCCAAGAATTTTTAAGAATCTCTGCTGCATGGTCATTTATCATATCCTCTCTACCATGCTTCACTGCCTCTCTAGTGAAGCTGAATTCCTCTTTGGAGAAATCTGGAGGCACCTCCGTGTGCTGTAAGCGTGATCATGTTTAAGAATCAAAAACACTGATTTTTTTTTTATTAGTGCTTAGTTCTACTTTTTTTTCAAGAGAAAATATAATGTTTTCCGCAGGCAGACCCGATGATAGGACGCAACGAGAATACGCAAGGGAAAAAGGAGTTCCCGTGACAACACAGCCACCCTCATTCAAAGACCACGCCCTTTCCGAGAGGGCAACCAACTGTGCATTACCCATGCAAGTACAATATACGATACGCTTTACACCTTTCCCACGTGTCCCATGGCTTAGTTGGTTACGGCGTCCGACTGTTATCCTCTCATCGGAAGATCGAGAGTTCAAGTCTCTCTGGGACAGAGTGTTTTTTTCTCGGCGGTTATGCGGGCCGGATGTGTATTGCGGGAGCCACGTTGACGGTGGACTGCATCAGACATGGCAGGCGTCGACCTGAGCGCTGGGGTGCGCGTTGTCGTGACGCCGGCACAGTCGTCGTTCTTCGCGGGCGAGCTGTTCTCGGTGACGGTGACGTTTACTAACACGCACTCTACAGAATCGCCTTCTGGAGGGTCGCCGCGAACACACACGCATAAACGCGGTGCGCATTCGATTAGCAGTGCGCCGCTTGCGCGACCGCCGACGTCGCCTGGGCCACCGAGCACGCCTGTGCCAGGCGCGGGGTTTGTGAAGCGAGAGGAGGACGCGTCGGTACGACGAGGACTGGTGGGCAAGACACAAGACGAGCTGCCGCGGCTGCTGGAGCAGCGGAGGCGGCGACTGCTGGCCAAGTCGTTGTCGGTGTCGATTGGGCCGCACGAGCTGGAGGAGGAAATCGGGGAGGCGATGATGGCGCCGCGTGTTACAGCGGCGGCGACGTCGCCGCGCGTGTCGTCGCCGTTGACGCGGTCGGAAACGCTGAGTCTTGGGACAGCGCACCCGCATGCACGGAAACAGTCAGTGCTCGACGGACAGGCGCAGGTGTCGTTGCCAACGCCGGCGTCGTCCGCGTCGACGTTCTCTCTCGCGCTCGATCCCATCGTCGAAGGCGTCCTGTCGCCTTGTCCGTCGACGCCGTTCCTCGCGTCCCCGACATTCGACGCCCCCGCCGTCTCTGCCTACCCTGCCTCTCGTCGCCATCTCCAAGCGTCCCTGGGCCTTGGCCACCCGTCCTCCCTCAGAGCCACGCCCTCGTCCACTTTTCTCCCACACACAGAGCTCATTCTCTACTCGTACGCCCAGCTCAAAGGCACTCTCTCCCTCACGCCACTCCCCGGGCCCCGCACCCCCGACCAGCACCACACCCTCTCTGCCGCCCGCGCCGCCCTCCTCAAGCGCCCCGTCGTCGGCGGCGGCAGAATGGACATCTCCTCCTCGCTCCATCCCACCCCCGCCGTCGGCCCGGCACACAGGAGAAGACCGACACACAACCGCACGGCGTCGTTCTCGGGACTGCTGGACCTCATCTCGCCTGCCCCAGCCTCGCCTGTATCTGCCTCTTTCTCCCCGCAGCCTGTGGATCCACCATCCCCGTCGTCAGCGTCGCCGCGTTCGTTGGGCCATGGACTCGGGCATAGATCACGGCCTTCGACGTCGACCCCGCGCACGACTAGGTTCACGAGCTCCCCTGTCGGACTGGGGATCGGTGGCATGGGAATGACAATGCAAGAGGACGACATCGATCCCGAGGTTCCCCTCCCGACATTCCAAGTCCAGCCTGCCATGTTGGCGGTTGACTTGGTGCTTGCACCAGGCCAGTCGAGGAGCTGTATGTGTCCCACAATCTTATTCTACATATATCTAACTAACTTTCCCAGACACGTACTCCATACTCCTGCCTGACGTCCTCCCGCCCACTTTCAAAGGCCGCACCCTCAGATTCTCCTACGAGCTTGAGGTCGGCACGTGTAGAGCCGGACATGGCTCCGCGTCCGGGTCTACGAGCGCGAATAGCGTGAGTAGGGTCATGAAGTCCCATCAGGGTATACAACAACGTCGTTGGTGCGTACATCTCCCTTCGCCTTGCTACGCAAACAATCACAATCCACACCCCATCAGGGTATACAACAACGTCGTTGGTGCGTACATCTCCCTTCGCCTTGCTACGCAAACAATCACAATCCACACCTCACAGTGGGACGAACACCAAAACCCTACGACGTGCTATGGCCGCTCTCAAAAGGCGCCGTCGCGCCATCACCCGAGGCACCAGGCAAAGTCGTCGAAGAAACCGGAAAAGTCGTCAACAGAGCGGGGAAAAGCCCAATCGTGCCTCCACGTACGTACACCTCTTATCCTATTCCCTCACCTTTCCTCCAAAATGTTCAAATCACACTTATCACTTACGTTATGTTTTTTTTTTCAGAGCCCGCATCGACGCCGATAACAGGGACGTTCGACGACCTGCAGGACTACGCGCGGCGGCTGCTCGCGTCGTTCCCTGACCCGCGCGCGCGGGGCGTGAGGATCAAGTTGCCTGCGGAGGCGGTGTCGCCGGTGCCCCAGTCTGCGTCGCCGTTCTGCGCGGGGTTCTTCGTCGCGGGCGGCGGCGTGTGGGCGGAGGAGGGCAAGCGCCTCGAGAGGGAGATGGAGCGCGAGATGGAGAGGGCCGAGGAAGGCCTCAGTGGGTGTCGCGAGGCTGTGGAGATCTTGACGCGGAATCCGAAGAAAGGTGCGTGTCTGTTTTGGTTTTGGTTTTGGTTTTGGTTTTCGTCGTTTGGTCGTTTTTTCTTTTTCTGGTTCTGTGTGCGTTTGTGAAGAGTCTGAGCTGATGATCCGCGGGGTTCGTTTTTGGTAGCGTCGTACGATGTGAACAAGGACGGAGTCAAGGTCGCCGTGCTCACATTCGCAAAAGGCGCGTACAGACTCGGCGAGACGGTAGTTGGCGTAGTAGAGATCAACGACAGACAAAGTCGTGCGCGGGTCATCCAGGTTCGCGAATCCATCTCCAATCATCACCGCTTTCCCATCTGACTCTTCCACACCACAGCTCTCCGCGATCCTCGAAGCACACGAATCGCTCCCATCGACAATCGCGCCATCGACGCCGACGCGCCAGCTGAAACGCGTGCACGCCGAACACCACTCGTCGCATCTGCTCTCGACGCTCCGCACGACGTTCACGCTCGACATACCCGCGGACGCGGCGCCCGCGTTCCAGGTGCGCGTCGGGCAGGACGTCCCCGGGGGTCCGGTGACGGCGTTTGGCGGG
Organism: Macrolepiota albuminosa; assembly: GCA_027475525.1. Lineage (NCBI taxonomy): Eukaryota > Fungi > Basidiomycota > Agaricomycetes > Agaricales > Agaricaceae > Macrolepiota > Macrolepiota albuminosa. Next base: position 1,575,668 of record JAMWFC010000053.1, on the reverse strand, counting down.
CTCGAGTGGAAGGTTAGGTTGTGTCTTTTGGTTGCTGTCGCTGCTGCCGGCCAAGGTGCAGGGCAGGATGTAGGACGAGGACGAGGGCAAGGGCAAGGGGGAGGACAAGGGCAAGGGCAAGGGCAAGAAGCGGGGTGGGTGGGGAGCGAAGGCGTTAGAGTGAGAGGGATGAGGAGGGAGGGCGGCCGTGGGGAGTGGGGGAGTTGTTGGGTCGCGACGAGGGGCCTGGCGCCGATGGAGAAGGTGGTGCGGCCGCCGCGTCCTCGTGCGCCGCGCCGTGTGCAGGAGAGGGAGGTACGCAGCCCGAAGACTATGGGGTGGGGCGCGTTTCTTGCTGCGTCGCTTTTTGGGACGGGTGCGGATGTGGGTGCTGGTGCCGGTGCCGGTGCGGATGAGCGTGGGGATGAGGGTGAGGGTGAGGGGTATTATGATGGGAAAGAGGGTGAGAGTTGGGAGGAGGAAGAGGAGGAGGGGTATGATGGGATCAAACCTGATTTGGCGGGCGGGGTGGGTGTGGGTGTTAGTTATGGTGGTGGGGAGGAGGGATGGAGGGATATAAAGATGGAGACGGTCGAGTGTGAGGTGCCAGTTAGGATATGGCCTGGGAATACGGCGTTTAAGGCTGCGGACATTGTTTTTGATGTGTAAGGGAGGTGGAAACCGGACATTTGTGTTCTTCATTTTTTTCGCGCTTTTGTTATTCATGTAAATTATAATTTGTAGTATGCGTAGGATAAGAAACTTGGTATTTTCAGGGTCTGCTGGATGATTTGATTTTGGTGTCTACCTCTCTGCTATATGCATAGCTAAAGCAGTATTATAATACTATGCCTGCAGAACTACATCAGAGACAGCCTATCAAAAAACCACTTACAATGATCGACGCACCGGGTTGGGGTAGTTCGCTCTTGCGAGCACTGTGTATGGGTATCAGGGGCAAAATCAACAATCGTAGGTTCTCGAATTGAAAACAAGTGTCGACCGCGACGTTGGCAGAGTCGATTGCATTGAGTATTTGGGGTCGCGAAGGTTGAGCATGAGCCTGCTTATCATCGTGCTCGATACTCTGTAGTCAATTATTAGAAATACATTTATTGTGATGGAAGGAGAGAATGAGGACGGACACTGTGGCGAATGTTGCCGTTGAACCTCGGAGATAGCCCTGAAAGTAGCCGGGTCAAAAAACCTCAAAGGCGTGAAATTTGGGAAGTATGTACGGGGAGAACCTAGATGGAAGTCGTTAAGGTTTTTAAAGAAACGGAAAATAGGGATGTGAAGCTACGTAGAATGTGATAACAGTCACGAGCTCAAGAATGGCCATGATTCTTCGATGGTGTGTCAGTATATCTGTGCGAATAAATAGGATTTGTTATCGCTTGCCCAAAGTATATTGTGCCTAAAGTAATGCCTGAGTTATGGGAAGAAAAACCACCATGTGGAAAGCATACCGTCACGGAGTAAAACCTTGAAAAGAGACCCACGAGCTCTATGACCCGATCTCCATGATTTATACGCAGTCATACTAAATATGAGGAGATCGAACAGGAGCATCGCGATCCACGCATTAGCGGTGCCTGTCCAAGGATCAGCCGTAAACCGATACTGTCAGTCATCGTTTGAGTGAGTTAAAAGAACGAACGAACGGTTTGCACTAGTGCGGCTTCAGGTCAGTCCAGTATATGAGTAGTCTATTACACTGCTCACTCATGGCTATCTGGCGGTAGAGTACAGACTATTTGTGGACTGACCAAAGTTGCAGTAGAGCCCTGCTCGGTCGCCACTGACCACTGATTGATAACTGTAAGGTTTTATGATAAGAGGAAGGTCTGGAATCTTACTACACCGAAGATAATAGCAGCCAGGGCGCAAGAGCAGAGGAAGAGAAGGACTCGAAAGTTTCGGTCGTATAGCGCATAGGTCCGTATTATGAGAAGTACTGTTGTATGGGTAGTAGGTCGTCAATGAAAAATCTGGAAGTGAACCGTGACGTTGTACATACTTCCGACGATAATTTGAACGACCAGTATGAGATACTTATGATATATGGTTAAAGAAGCGCATCTAAGCAAGCAGCCTTATGAACAGCTTTGTGAGGTATGAGAAGGCATATTCTCACATCTGAAACGCTCGTCGGGGAAGATGCAAACTCGTGTGGATGAAGATGATCATTACCTGTGCGTTATCGGATGATTTAGATATCCATAGGCGTTGAACAATGGCAGGAATATGACCAAAAAGACTCAAGTAGCGATTGAGGTAAAAGAAGGTAGAAGTCCATGACATCCTTCCCGTTGACCAAAATCGGTCAACCTCGGCAGGTAGTGTCAACGCATAATCATAGTAAAGCAAAGCTGCCAACATGATTTTAAAATGAGGGGAGAGAATAAGGACGGGTGACACACTATATGACACGAGGGCGATGTAGGTTTCGCTAATGCTGCAAATTTGACATTGAGAGGGCTCAGATGCGTCGAGATAAATGTTAACAGATCAAGTACATACACTTGTATGCGGATAGGCACCATGGTCTTGACGTCGTCGATTATCGAGAGAATGAAGAGGGTTCTTTTAAATCAAGCTATAATTGTCGAGGTAGAGTCGTATAACGATGCACTGCGAGATGTAATCACAATTCCATGTCGGAAAAATCTCAGATACCTTATCAGGTTCAAAACCAGATTAGGTCAAATCAGGCTGTCAAGCCCTCTCCATTGGGCCTGGTTTGGCACGCGCACATCTAACCAGCGCTGATATGGCATAATGAGGCTGATCTTGTCTTATGCGCCAACGCTTGTCTGATTTGGCCTGAGACAATTGGGTCTGTCTAAAGATTCTGTCTGACCCGACCATCAGCATTTTTCCGACACATCAGAAGTCTGTAAGATGCTATGAAAGATATCATATGGTTTTTCCTCCGTCGACCTAGGCATATATGAAGAGCAATGATGGCGTTGTACCAGGGACTGGGAACGTTCCCATATAAATTTTTTCCACTAGTGGCATTTGGCAGTGATAGATGAGACTGATGCCTATTCTAGTCGTTTGTCCATTCGGTAGTTCAGTATCCACTTTCGATCGTACAACTTGGCCTCCTGTTCAGATAAGATAAGATCTCATCTTTACATTAGGCGATAGAAATTGACTAGCCAAATAGAGATTGCACTAGTATTCTGGTTTATTGTTGACTTCCGTCGTGTAGGTGCGAAGTCTCGCATCAGACATCTCCCGAACTTTCTGACCATCAAAGACGACTTCAGAATTCCAGGCTGATAGAAGAATGATTGCTATCTCAGGACCAGCAGCGGACGCTCTCAGCGTTCTGACCCAAGAACAGATAACTTTCATTCAAAATCTCCCAAAAGCGGAGCTTCATGCTCACTTGAATGGCTCTATACCAATCTCAGTCCTACAGGAACTAGCTCATGAACATCTAGCGTCTCCTGCTTCCTCCAAGGCCATCTCAAATGATGTGATACAATCAGGGATCAATACACTGATGAGCGGTCCGTCTCTAAACGCTATCCATGACTTTTTTGACCTATTTCCCGCGATCTATGCACTCATGGCTACCCCTCTTGCTCTGGCCAGGGCCGTTCGCGCCGTCCTCTCTCTATTCTTGGATGGTGAAAACCCGCAGTGCACATATCTTGAGTTACGCACGACTCCAAAAGTGACGCCCGAGATGTCACGGGAGGAGTATTTAAGGGTCGTGTTGAAGGAAATGAAGGCTTATGGAGCCGATCGTGTTGGTCTCATTGTTAGTATGGACAGAAAAATGACTCCGGAAGCTATGAGTGAGTGCGTGAAACTTGCAAAGATGTTAAAGGCCGAGGGAGAGCCTGTGGTTGGTGTTGACTTATGCGGGGATCCTACGGCTGGGAACCCAGCGGCGTTTAGGACATACTTCAAGGAAGCGAAGGAGGCGGGACTGGGCATCACTCTTCATATAGCAGAAGTAAGTTCCGATTCAGGGCAGTGTTTTATCATATACTTACGTCTATGACCAATCGAATCATCAGACAGTACACAACACATCTCAAGATACCTTAGAATTGTTGTCGTTCTCTCCAGATAGACTTGGACACGCAACCTTCTTAGATGAGGAAGCAAGAAAGATTGTTGTTGACAAGAATGCCTGCATAGAAATTTGCCTTAGCTCCAATCTCTTGTTCGTATTCTGGATATTCAGTTTGTCTCACTGAATTCCACTATGATCTATAGATGCAAAACTGTTCCCACTCTTGATGCTCACCATATCAGACATTATTTGAAACATCAACATCCTATTGCAATTTGTGTAAGTTTTATGAGCTGTAATTCCGCTTGTGAGCTGATTGATGTTTTCTGCAGACGGATGACGCTCTTCCCTTCCGCACTTCTCTTTTGGGCGAATACGCACTTTTAATGGCGCCACAACCTTTCGGACTTGGACTGTCTGAAGAGGAAGTCAGACTCGTCAGCAAAATGAGCATGAACTGTAGATTCGTTTCAAAACCATAGATACCCATATGCCCCAATTCCTTGTTTATATTCCGTTCCGGATATTGTCTTGTCTACTCTAATAATACTAAAAAAATACATATTCTCATCCTGCCCGGTTTTCATGGTTCTTAGTCGTACATTTCCCAGGAAAAATGGTGCTGTAGGAATTCCCATTCTGGCATAGCGATACATCAGTTGAAGCGGTGAAAGAAGCGCATTGTATATAAATTTACCGTAAACTTTTCCTTTTCGAACAGACACAAAATTGTCAAAGCTTGGCAAATGACTCCTAAGCTCATGGATAGCTGTTTTCTCTCCGTCTCCAAACTCTAGTATGAAACCTGGAGCTCTATCTTGACAAAGAACGATATCTAGGTGCCATGAAGGGGAAAATTCGAAAGTTTCGTTCACGATGCTGCTGAAATCTTTCCAGTTGAGTCTCTCAACTGATTCGACGTCGCGATTACACTTCAAGCTGATAGTTATGACATGTAATGAATGAGACATTGCCAATGAACGAAGTGTCTTGGCCAGCCAAATAAGCAGATCATCCCTCATGACGGGAAAATGAATGTGCAGTGTAGAAATAGCTTCAAGGCATTCAAAGTGTAAATCAATAGTATCATTAACTGGGGTAAGAGTGATTACATTTCTGGAAAATCGGATGTCATCTCAGTACTCGTACCTTCGAAAGAAGCAGTGAGCTTGATGTGCTTGAGTGTGGCACGACATCGTCGGAGAACCTGGTTTAGCTCATCGTCCTGGAACATCACGGATTTCAAGAGACTGGATCTGATATTGATGCCCTTGAGTTTTGAAAGATCCACAGGAACCAGTCCAATCGTCTTATTTCCTTCCAGAAGCCATTTCATAGTACGACTAATTGGATGATCTGAGGGCGGCAACTGGTGCCACCCGCGATCTGCATAGATTGTCAAGGTATGTAAGACCGGTGGTTTGACTTTGACTTCATTCAAAGTATATGGGGCCTCAAGAAATGTAGCGTTAATCATGGTGAGGTGCTTGAGTCCAATCGTACCATAGAGCAACGACTCAGGAAACTGCACCGAGTGTAATTTGAGACTTTGTAAAGGTCTCGAACGAACGACTTCTTCTAGCCTATTACGAATCGCCTCCGACAAACCATTGAAGTTCATTTCGCGCAGCGAAAGTTCTCTGAGGCTCGTAAAGTCGTGCAAGAGAATACTGGTCAGCCATTCAGCGGGGTCCCAGATCAGGTACCCTTTGCCGTCAATGCAAAAGCTCTTGATGAGCTCGGTTTTTGGCCGTGCAAACGGTGCTGAAGTATCGAGCCGCCGATTGCATGCCTCGTGTGTCCACCAGCCAACCCACACATTCCTGTTCATGAGTTCTCGAGTAATATTGAAGAAAGTATGACAGACGAGAGCACAACTCTTAAGTATATCGTCCTTTCCATCAACTTCCAAACAGCTAAGAATTTTGCCCAATAGATCGAAGGGAAGAACGACGGAGGACATGAGAGAGAGAAGATGAGGGATTTATTCATTGCCCGCAGTCAAGGAATGCTTGGATCAATTCCGGACTTTAGCTCTTGTTTAGATCATTATTCCCGACCGCCCACAGTAGTTATCAGAGGCGTGTTGTGTTGTATCCGAGTCAAATCATAAGCACAACATGAAAGCAGTCTAGAGAGCAAATTTGTGCCATGACAGGTGTAAGTATGATGTCCTTATTGCTCTTACAAGATCTCTTCCGCCTCTAAGTCGGATTTGGACACTATGCTTTTCTGTTATTTCACATGTGATCAGTCCTTGGACCCACACCACTAAGCACTTGAACGATTAAGGATATCAACATGGAGATTTTTGCTAGAGCAAGGTGACCATGTTGCCCTGGTAGAGACAAGAGAAACAAGTCATATCTGAAGTCCAGGAGGTCGAGAAAGACGGAATCCTGGACGTCGCTAACCAACTAATAACAGTGGGCGAGCACAGCCCTTAGCTATGTCATCAATTCGGACCGGGCGTCTGTACATTTTCCTTGGCACCTCAGCGAACAAGCTCCAAGCTTTAGGCCTAAATTCTTCGAAATACCTGAGAGGATGGATAACTGCTTAGTCTTCGGTATTGAATACGAGAGATCCGGTTAATGTAGTCGAGAGTTCTTGTGAGACATAGGAGAAGCATTCTGATGCAAGGAATAGCTGCCATCATGCCACCGCCGTCGGGATTTAGGCTTGACGCGGTGAAGAGGTGGAACGAGGTGACTTGTTCTATTTCAGGAAAGTAACAGAGGGTTGCCCAAACTCGAATTTTACCCGATTTGTACGTGAAGGAAAATTGATCAGCTTTCTGTCCCACGTTCCACTGACAAGGGACAACTTTCACAGTGCACAATCGAAATTCGACTTCCTTAGACTTTGATTCTGTACTTATCTATAAAGATCCAGACACTGTTCCGGGAAACTATATCTTGGACCCTTGTCGTCAATTACTCCAAATCATACTCGGTGTCACGCTCTTCGTATCAGACGTCGATTAAAATTCGAGTTGCATACCTTCGACTTGTATTTTTTTTAGGAAACTGTGTACCACTTGCATAGCCAGCGTCAAGAGATGTGAGTAGAACTCAAAAATTGATCGTAGCTCTCTATCACTGGACTCTTCCTACTGGAAACAGTGCAGGTGAATTCCATTGAGCATCCAACCTAGCTCGAGATGACCTCTTATCTTTCTGATCAAGTTTTTGCAATGTTTGAACCTTTATTTACGCCCGCCATCAGAAAATCGACTTCGCGTTACCTCCAGATACCATCATATGGTGACCCCACCCCATCCTACATATATACGTCTTACTGGCCAAAGCGGCTGATGTTATATTTGCCGAGCCTATGGCACGGACTCATTTCGTCTCGACCAATATTTCCAACGTTTTCCCGGTCCCAGCATTTCCAATTGGCTTACGATCATCCTCCACCCGACAAGAGTTCAATGCATTACTAACAAGGATCACTCATTTAATAGCGAGTAATCTCAGATACTGCACTCTGGTTCCTCAATATCCAAATTCGATGTGATCTTTCCTTGGTCATTTCGGCCTCTTTCTGTTCAAACCCAACTATGACTTCTTCAGTTCCCTTTTTGCCTGCTGTGCCTCTTCCTTCATCCACTTTCAATGTCCTATGGTAACAATTTTTCGCTCTCGAAATCTAATAACATCTTGTTCGGTGTTTCTGTCGCTTATTTTGGTTATCGGAGACGATCATCGTAGTACATCTGAATAAATTATGGTTTGCATGAACATTTTTTGTGAGCAAGTTCGATCTTGCCGGGAGAAAACAACGAGAAAACGTGGATGGCATCTATTAGGGCGAAAGGTTCGGACCCAATGGAAAAGATGTTAATCACAACGTTGTAATACCTCACTTAGGGACACTTTACCTGCAAAAACACCGATTGCTAGACGCAACTGTCCCAGAGAGACTTGAACTCTCGATCTTCCGATTGAGAGAAATAACAGTCGGACGCCGTAACCAACTAAGCCATGGGACATTACATGAATAGTCTCATCCATTCTAAATACAGCTCTCCCGATCCTTTCCAAGGCCAACGTTCACGTCAAGTTTAGCACTTATATATAAGAAATATTCCAGTGAGGCCTTATAATAAAAACTTCTGGACTCTACTGCCTTAATGCACATGACCGCTCACATCTGCTCCTGCATGGTACAAGAATATTGGCTATGGATGAACCTGGATCAAGAATGTCCAAAATTCTCTGGTTACATCTAATGACAACCTGACTCCCCTGATCTCTATGCATAATGAATGTTTTTCTTGTCTTTGGGGCAACATTGCCAAGTGCTTTGTGATTGAGGTTCTTTTTTTTCATTTTGCACTGGGTACCTTCTTAGACATTGGTTAACCAAATTTACTGTAACCAGCTTTTACTCAGGACAGGCAATGCGTTCCAGAAGCCAAAATGCATTAGTGAGAACACGTAGCTTTTACATGCACCGTCATCGAATATCCTGCTTGACAATGACATTCTTGGAAAAACCCATATGGATATGATATGCCACATATAACTCAATATTGTCAAAAACCAACTTGTGCCAATTTTGTACACTGATTGTACCATTACTCTGAAGATAAGCCTGCCTTTTGTAAAATCTTCAGGCAAAACTAACTGAACAATACTCACCAAAGTCATTGTAATGTTGAATGTGCCATAGTGCCGTTCAAAGGAGTTTGCGATTGCCCACGGTGGGATCACAATCTAATCTTTTGGACATGTCTTAAGGCAGTGGTGAGTGACCCAGACCAAGGCCTTTGAGGCATGCATGAACTCATACTCTCAAGTCGTATTTCTTACTTAAGTCAAACTTTGCTGCTGAGCTTGCCCAACACTGACAGAAGCAGGGCTGAATGGCATGTCACATTGATAAGGCTGAGTGGCTCGAGGTATGTAGTCCAGCCCACGTTGAATCCACAATGGGATCGGCATCACATTTGGGTCCAATTCTGCTGACAAAAAATGGGCAGAACTCCCAGAAGGGTTCGAGAATGTTCCCGACGTCTGCGAAGGGAGCGCCATGGCTGATGTAAATGGACTTGTGAGCAGGATAGAAGAACCTGGAACCGAGTGATGCGCATGTGCCTCCCATTTAAAAGAGGCTACAGCGGCCAAAGACAAGTCAGCGAAGTCAAAGTCGGTAATCTATCAAAGGTCACGTGGTTGCGTTGTTCACTTCAATACTCAAGCAAGGAAGTGCATACATGTTGTTTTGGTACATTCTGACAGACGAAGCTTGTCGACTAGCCGCTCGTGAATCATATCCTTGACGCTGGTGCTTGCCAATGGGAGGCTTAAGCTTCCTGGTATCCAATTCGACTGTACAAGGAGTCCCATCACCTTCGAGGAGTGGATAAGGCACCAGTATAGTTTCACTGGAGGCAATTCATTCTCCGTGGACCAGTGCTTTGGAAATCACCAATCGCTGTGCTTCCCACATTCCCAACGTACGGGACATATCCGATTACGACCGGTGACTACGTGCTCCTACGAGTCTCGGCTGGGTTTTGACACCATATAATGGATTTTCGATAGCGACTTCCAATCGCGTAGGATTAAGGTAAATAGTCACAGTATCTGGGCACCATTATAGAGGCGTAGCCACACCATTTCATGCGATAATTGATCGTATCCGATGATAGTAATCGATTTACTCGTATTTACCCTTGCCGAGGACCTGGACGCGAGAGGAACTGTCATGGGTCAAGCCACGGCTGGAGTATATGATACCTAGACAATTTCTCTTTACGCGACGAATCACTGCATCTCGCCTTGGAAGAGGATGAAAAGCGAGGGATGAAGCCATTCGTTCTCAGTAAGCCCTCTTCGATCGTCTGGCAACGAGACTCTTTTAGGCAAGACAAGTTGCGACTGTGGGGACGACTTCTTGTGGCGCTATTGGTAACCTTCCGGAAATATAACGGATTTGTATTATTCTTGATCATTCCAAGGCATTATCCTACCTTGTTCATCAAGTTCGGAAACATTCGTCACGCGTCATTTATGGATTCGCGGGGTTGCCGCATGCCATCGCCTGCCCAGAATACAGAGAGAAGTGTCATCTAAAAACAATCAACGAACTTGCAAACTAATTCTGCACGAACTTCCACAACGTCGGTCTCGTTCGTCAGTAAGTTAAAACAGTTGTCTAGAAAAAAAATCTGATGCATCAGTGGGCCTTGTCAATCTTGATGCCTCTGCTGTGTGGGTCAAAGATTTGACTGATGCCTTGGAGGTCACTCCAACCTTCTTGAGAACGACGCAAGGCGTTGCCGGTCTGTATTTTTTGACACGTTTCAAAGCGCAAGTGAAAAGTAACTAGGAAAAGTCATCGATTGTCGGAATTGATTGTCGGAATTGACATCTGGCCCTCCGGTCTCTCAAGTTCTGTTTTGACGTTCAGGGGTTTCAGAAGCTACATCCGCAAGTCACCACCCTTGTTTCGCTCGCGGGTTTGATCAAGGCTCGTTTTGAATTAGACTATATCTTCTGAATCCAATTTTTTCAGACTTTGTGACAGATTCAGACATGTTGTCTCTCGTCACTCCACCTTCATTTGCGCTCAGTCTTCCGGTTGGACCCCAAATCTAAATCCCTTGAGGAACCCTCCCATTCATTCCTGAGAAACTTTTAACATCCTGAACAAATTTTTCTACACGCGGCTTTCCGCCCGCCAAAGACGTTGCTTACTGGTGTTGCTTGTATACGATTTGCAGAGGGCTCGGCTAGGACAGATGTATCACATATAAAAAAGGCATGCGAATTGATTCACGAAGAGGCAATGGTGACCCTGGGGGGAATGGGAACATATGACCATACAAATTACTCGTTAGTTGTTGAACTGGCCTATTATGAACCCAAGTTGCTAGTCTGTATTTTTTTTCTTATGTGTATACCCATGCTGTTATTATGGTTTAGAAATAATTTTCTGTTTCACTATCTGTTCTTCCATTACATCGTGGTATTCCTTTTTCCAGGAAATTGGCCAGTAACCCTGGAGCAAGGACATGAACCCAGGTCAATGGCTAGTGATTCGAAATTTCAAATCATCGGTCTCCCGATCGGGAATGCAAGGAACGATCTATGTACCATCTTTGCAGGAGGCATTGAGAAAGAAAAAGTGTAGATTCCGCCAACAAGATTATAACATAAGTACTTATGAAATGCAAATCCTTGATACACATTTCCATAAAGAATAATATAATTTTGTTTTTAGATACCGGCACCTCCGGTGACCTCCAAAGTGTGTCCAGAAACATACGAGGCAAGGGGCGAGGCCAAGCTAAAATAGTTACGAAATCAGGCACGACGTTCACGAAAAAAAAGCAACAAGGGACATACAACAACACAGACGAAGCGGCCTCATCGGGCGATCCACCGCGCCTGAGGGGGATGTTGGGGTAAGCTCCGGTTGTGGGCTTAGCGGGGCCCTTAGCTCCAGGGACACCGAGTGCGACCTTCTTGCCGTCGATCTCGATTGTGGCGCCACTCTCCTTGGCGGCAGTCAAGCTATTATCCACCGCGACGCGTTAGCTTCCCCAAGTTCAAAAAGAGGCAAAAGGGCGGAAATACGGACCGAGTGTGGACGAGACCAAAGGCAATGGTGTTAGCGCGGACACCGAAAGGACCCCACTCTTTCGCGATGGTCTTGGTCATGCCCAAAACGGCGGATTTGGCAGCGGCGTAGTTGGTCTGGCCGACGTTGCCGTGGAGACCGGTGGTCGAGGAGACGTTGACGATGGAGCGGTTCTCGGGGTTGTCGGACTGGTTGGATATAAGGTCAGTATGAACACAGAGAAAGATCTGAAGATGGACATTACCTTGATGCGGAAGTAGGGAGCAGCCTCGCGGATGAGACGGAAGGGAGCGCGGACGTGGATTTTGATGATGACGTCGAAGACATCGTCGGGGGTCGTGTGGAGCATCTTGTCGTATGTGAAGCCGGCTGTTACATTGGTCAGTCTTAGGCCGCTCGCGCGCATACATAATACGAATACTGACCATTGTTGATGATGTGGTTAATCTTGCCATATGCCCTATAACATGGTTCATACCAAGCCAAACATTTGAAGGTAAAAATTTTACGCACTTCACAGTTGCGTCGACGACCTTCTTGGGGAAGTCATCCGCGCCGACATCACCCGCAACACCGATGGCATCGCCACCTGCGGCTTTAATCTCTTCAACGACAGCAGCGAGCTTCTTCGCGTCGATGCTAGATGAATTCGCGAGATGTCAGTACGTTTTTGGAACGCATGAAACTGGATACACGTACTCGCTGACAACGACTTTGGCTCCTTCCTTAGCGAAGAGAAGGGCGGCGCTCCTGCCGATTCCCTGTGACAGAAAAGGTCGTACATTTGGTTTGTGTCATGGCGATTTTAAAGAGAGTAGTCATACCTGTCCAGCACCTAAAAGTTCGTGAAAACATAAGCTCCAAATTGTTGTGCGCTCTGAAGTATCGCAAGACTCACCAGTGATGATAGCTACCTCGCCAGCGAGAAGGCCGCGTCCGTAGGTGTTGGTGATGTGTCCAGAAACCTGAGCGAGTCTGTTGGCCATGTCGTATGTCGTGAATGTGAAGAGTGCGGAATGAAGAACTCGGAAAGAGATGGACGAGAATATTTATTCCGGAGCTCGGGTATTGTCGGTTGCCGGACTTTGTGGAAGCGCACGGCCGAATGTAAATCAAGCGACATTCACAGCGTGATATTTTCCGCCTTTTTTTTTGCGCCCATATTCATTCTCATTTTTTTTGTGGGGCGAATTCAATGGTTGCGATATATTGTGACGCAGTTTCATGCATTGTCAGAGTCGGTCCCAGTGATCAGACACCGTGACAATCACTGGAAGTCGGACGGGCCGAAAGAAATGATGGCTCCCGTTTATTTTTGCTTCTTCCGTTACCCCACAATTCTACAAGTCCTACTTACCCCGCAATGAGCCACAAGACTCTTTCCACTATGTATGCACGGCTCAATTGGTACTTCACCTCTCTCGTCAATTTTCGCTCCTGTTTGTACGGTGATCAATTGGTTCCATCCGGGCCGCACCTGATCACATTCTGAGACGGACCACGTGCCCTGAACCTGAGGTCTGGGGCCATTTTTCAAATACAAAACGAATACCTCTTTTTAAATTTATAAACCTTGTTTCAATCCGACCTAGGCTCGCACTGTGATAACTCTGTCGAAAGAGGCCTCACTGCCTTGTCTTTGGTGGTCAATTTTCTCACCTCCATTCAAGTACTACAAGAAGGATGTCGCTTCACGCTGGCAAGGATGCTATCGCGGATACAAACCCAGACATTTAAGCAAGAGGTCACCGGTCACCGGTCAGGCCGAATGTATCGTTAATAGAAGATCCTTGTTGCACGTTTGTTTCATCGAAGCTTAGTACCATATTCCGACCTCACTAGAAAGGAACTGTCCTTCGATACCCAGCAGCACTAAGCTGAACGACCGCTCAACAGAAGCCATGTACCCAAAACTCATATGCTACTTGACGTCTACCCGGGGTCTCAAGACGTCTTTCCTTATGTACTCAGGACATCTTTTGTGATCGAGAGATCATGAGGTCAAGATTAGAATAGATTTACACTCCTTCTACTTATGTGCTTTAAAGTCTAAAACTCGATGTTTTTCTGCATCTCACTGAGTTAGCAGGAGGATCAGTTGCACTCTCAGACTGTCTACACGTGTCGAGTCGACTATCAGTTTGATTTTGTCTTGAAAGTAGAACAGAGACACAATGAAATGAGACGAATCGGGACAAACACCGAAAATGGTGACAAGAAGTAACCGAGGGGATGGCTTCGCTCAGGGTCCGGACAACTCTTAAAGCAACGGGCGAGGAATCGTACCATCTTCTTCCGCCCGTGTTTGCTTTGTTGCTCCCCCCACATCGGCAACGATGGCTAGCGCCATCAGCATGGTACAACCGACATCCTCGGTCACAATGCCGTCGTCCCCGTCTGAGCTGGATCGTGTTGTCCGCTTCGACAACGAGTGTGTCCTGATCCCAGAACCTTCCAAGCGCTCCAGGACTACGAAAACTTATGCATTGCCGTTGTGGAAGAAGAAGATCAATGACACTGATGCTGATCTCAATGCTGGGTCGTCGTCGCGTGCCCCCCAGAGCCCAGAAGAGACACATGTCGTCTTCAAGGTTCCCATTCCGAGGTGCGTGCAAAAAGAAATTCATGATAGAACGGATGTTTACTGGTATTTTGCTACCGTCAGCTTCATTGCTCGTTCTCCTACTCGAGGGAGGGGCACATCACCGTCCCTAAAGCCCCTGTCTCCGTGTCTTGTTCATAGAGAGCCATCAACATCACCGACGACACCCAAAACCATACGGAGGACATCACTTCCTTTAACAACATGCTCGATCCCAAAGCATGACGCGCTCACGGTCCCCTTGCGACCATGCTGTGACAATTGTGTCCACGTTACAGAAGAGTCCTTCAAAGAAGGCGAAAAGTGGCAAGCAAAGTTTACTAAAGGCGCCAGAAGACGAAGGAGCGCCAGCCTTGACAACAACGATGGCAATTTTGGTATTGACCCCTCCCGGTCTGGAGTAGGGAATTTGTCTACTCAGATCGATCTGTCGCCTGGCACGCGGTACAGGACATCCGCATTCGCGCTTAGAGTTGATGAAGTTGACAAACGGCGGAGGTCACAGGAGTTTCCCGAGGAGATGAAGCTTTTCCGATCCGCCTCCCCACGTTCCAGCTACAATCCCGTATTCTACTCTCCCACCGCCGGCTCGACGCACGCGTCCCGTTCGGCTGGCAAGGAACCATTGGCGTCTTCGCCACCTCTGGACGTCCCGCCGCGTCCGATGAAGTCTTCTCCCATCCAAGAGGAAGATGAGGACCAGTTGTTCCCTCTCCCCTCCCCTCGACGCACTCCGAGCGCTTCGCCAGCGTCGTCTAAAGTGCCCAGTCCCAACCCTAGTCCCAACCCTTCGTTGTCAAACCTTACCCCTTCAGGCTCTGGACTCCGCTCAGGATCCGACGACATGCTCATAAAGGCTCTGAGCCGGAAATCATCTGACAACAATATAAAGTCCTCTGTTATTGGCACTCCTGCCCTCGTGCCCTTAGATGGCAACTCTGCCACAGCCACTTCTACGACTCAGGAACAACCCCAACGGAGCATTAACCTCAACACCCACATGCGTTCTAAAAGCGCACCCATCTCCATTCCTGTCCCCCAGAAACCCTCGCCACTCTCTGCATCCTCTCCGGTCGAAAGTCAAGGCCACGCCAGGCTCGGCCCCAACTCGCAACACTCCTCTCGCTCACCTACGAGTTCGCCTACGAAGACGCGCTTCCCGTCGTTCTCGTTGCCTTCGATTAAAGACGCAATTAAGGGTGTTAATTCCATGGGGGGTGGGGTTGTTATGGGGTCCATATGAACATTGCACGCGATTATACCCACACGCCCTGGCATGAATCAGAATGACGTCGTGACACCACCTCTCGGTGGTCATTCTTCTTTCTATCCCGCACTCTGCGTTGTACGAATGATATACCCCCGTTATCTGTATTGGAAGACTACATCATCACCTCACCATCATTAACGACTACACATCATTATATGACATCCACCACGCACGCAGCCCCTCTCCTCTGGCTGCCGTCGTGTAATTGCTGCTGAGGATCACGATCCTCCTCATGTCGATTTTACGAACTTTTTTTCCTTAATACTTAATAAGCCCTCTTTTGTTCTCCTTACGAAGTTTTCCTTCTTGGTCGAATCGCTCATTGATCGCGAATCCATACTTTGTGCCTGCGATGCAGCAGTCTACATACGCCTCTGCGCCCTTTATTTCATCTTTCCGCTTTTGCTCTCAAGTTGATAATGCTTTATAGCTAGTGTTACGATGTACCAGTTAATCATTTCTTGCTCATTCGCATTACCTGATTCATTTCCAAAATACCAGTAATACTAGTAAAATGGCGATGCTGAGAAGTGGATAAGTTCTCAACACGAAATGGTCACGTGAATATTTGACTGGTTCGATAAGCACCGCGAATGCGGGAAAAGGCGCTCAAAATTGTTTTCTCCATAGGTCCAGCGAAAAACTGCAGCTGCAGTTCAAATCGCGCTCATGAGCTTGTGCAAGCATCTTGGAAGGATGGCCAGTAGACGCTATCAATTACAGCAGGAGTTGGTATCCGTGACCATCGTGGCGACTATGGCGAGCAGCACTGCCAAATTTTGTCCTGTACCATTTTTACTTGTTGTGGAAAAAAGATATTGGAACTGGTCTAACCACCGAAAGAACTTTTGCGCCTGCCACTCCTGCCTCTGTACCCTCTAATTACCAGTGGTATCTGTGGGTACTCTAACCGCATCCACCCCCCACGATTCAAAGCAAACCTCGTTTGTATGCAGTGTACAATGCCGCCGCCTCTCTCCCACTTTTTTTTATCTCTCTTCTTAATTTTGCTTTTGTAAGTCTGTACATTGCTTTCAACTAGCGCGTGTTTGGATGCAAAGGAGGAGGCCTCGAGGAGGGATTGATCGCTCGAGGGTCGACGTGTCCCGACCGCAGGGTTTGACAGATTCTTAAAACCTTATTTTTGTATTGACATGCATATAGACATGTATATACGGACACAAGTCTTTCGGAATATTCTAACTGGTCTTTCCTTTTAGAAATTTACCATTTTGTTACTCTGGCGCGTGTGTCTCACCAGAGAAGTTGGACGACAAAAAGCACTCACTTAGAAGCTTCTTTTCCTTCTCATTTACTCGTCCTCTAAAATGTGACGTAACTTGACTGTTCGGTTTACTAGCCATCTCTTTTCTTACGTGGTCCCGGAAGCGATATCCAAGATAATGTGGGTGCGGCTGGATGTGACTTGAGGTAAGTGTAGAAATATTGAAGCGAAGACGAGGAGTGGATCCACGACATTGCGCCACATAAATGGAAGAAAGAATCACGCAACGTGAAGCACAGCAAAATTACGCGACTACTGGTGCAATATAGTTTTTTTATTACCACGAAAAGAAAAGAGCGAAGGATCTTTCTCGCCGACTACGTCTGTGCGATGCGATTTCCTGGTGTGATATTATTCTTATGGGCCTACAGTATTGAGGAATTACTCAGGAGAAGGCGATCCCGCTTATTTGGACTATTAAGGTCTGAAAAATAATTACTAACAGAGCAGGGACTGTTTGTAGATTTTCTAAAGTCACTTTTCATGGTCGCGCCCATAGTGCGAACCTTTTAATGAGAAGATCGAGTACAGCCGCCACCAACTGTGATTGAAAAATTTTGAGGGTCTTGATCCAATCTTTGGTAAGAGATGGCGTTAGATATATAAAGTCGGAGTATCAACCACTGCATTGATAATCTGCACCCTGTTAGATTAATATGAATGCGGTGTACTTCAATTAGCACATGGGTCACTCAGTCGGTGTACCAACGACTGAAGGTGCCCCTGAAATGGGATCCATATAATACATAATTTAATATATTATAACTGTATAGTTTATGTCTATACTTCAATCCCTCCGCCGTGGCGGTGTTTGATGATGTGTTCTTTCATGCGCCCCGCGACCCCTTGCGAACAGATGGATCTGACAAAGAAGAAGGTTGCATAAATGATGAGCAGTTGGGCGCTGGGACCAGCATATGTCTTAGGTTCCAGACAAAACATAACATGATAATCAGATATATGATTGCCCGGGTGCTGAATATACTTATACCTGATCATCAGCAACTATCATTGATCTTCTGAAGTTGTTTCGACCACCATAAGTGGGATAGCTAGGGGTGGCTCTTAGTTTCAAAGAAAAGTAGAAACAGACACTCAGAAATAGAATTAGTTTACCGCGCTAATTACGACTGCCACAAGTCAGCCGTTGTTTCTGACGGTAGAACAGGATTATCGGTAAACATAGACACGATACGATGTTCTCGGGACAATGACGCATATGATATCACATGTATATACTGATCTTTGACATGAGTCCAAGTCGGTCACCTTTAATTAGTCTCTCTGGAAGATGTCCGAAACTTGTTCATAGCCCAGTAATTAAAAACGAACCCTACCTGACTACAAAATCTAACAATTACTAACCAGTCAACGTCTTATTTATCGTACAAGGAGGAAATCGGGTATGACGATCTGTACAGGGTAAAAAAAGTATTTTACTGGATGTAGTAACAGCCGAGAAATCTTAAATACGATGATTGTTACCACAGGAGATAGGTCGAGGTCACGATCATGGGTCGGGATTATTGAGTACTGGCTTGAACGGTCGAGCACCAGAGAATTGAGCGCTCTGACCGGTACTCAGAGTTCTACCAATACTGACACTCTCCGGGCCTGCAAGGCCCATCTGACCAATCAGTTCATCGATCCCGGATATACTGGGCCCGCCAGCATCTCGTCGGTGAACAATAGACATTACATCGCTGGTTTTTGAATCAGCTGAGAAGCTTGTATCGCTAGAGCCTGTCTTATGGTGCGTTTGTGAAGGCGCGATAGAAGCTTCATAGGCAGGTGGGTTGACACGGGACCTGGTCTGAGAATTTCCCCTGAGGGTGTCCCCAGTGACAACATGGGCGGGCAGTGAATCTGGTGAATCGTACACGGGAATTATTGCCCCGTCCGCTCGTTTTGTATCAGAGAGAGGGGCATCCAATCCGTATGAAGTTGTGTCCGAGGGAGGCAAAGTAAATGGGACTATGATGTTTTCAGAGTTGGGTTGGGTGTTTGGCAGGGGTGATGTGGACTGCATTACTGATAAATTCACTGGTGCATTGGGAGGTGGCGAAACAGAGGTGCCGTACGGAATAACTGAGTGGCTAACAGAACCGAAGTAAGATAAAGAATTTACGCTCGCTGTATGAGTGTGCATAGTTCCAGTCGTAGGGCTCAAGGGCGGCTGGGAGCTTGGAGACGTCGCAAGGCTTCGTACCAATGGTTGGTATCCATAGGGACCAATCACAGACGTCTGAGTTTGGTCAGACACTGTCCTTGCATGCTTCGATCCATCGGGGCCAACATGAGTTGATGATAGCTGGATAAGCTTCTGCTTCTTTCGATGCATGCAGAAGGCAAGGCCACATGCCAGGGCAATTACAGCAAGCCCACCAATGATGCCGCCAACTATTGCACCCACAGGGCTCGACGACTTGGGCAGCGGAAGTTGATCCTGTGACGGTGCCGGTGTTTGAACAAGGTCAGGATGCCCTAAAGAGACAATATCAGCAGACACACGCGTCAAGTTAGAAATCGAATTACCTTGATCATGAATAGTTCGCGCTTGTTCAATGTTGAACCTCTGATCGTTCCACGTAGAGGCTAAGGGAAATGTAAGAATCATGCTCGCCAGGAAATTAAGCTTTACTTACGATCTGTCCCAGCGTAGTATGGAATTCCTGTGCCATTGGGTAGCACCTGAGTAGACGGAAAATATCTATCAAAGTTTGTTAATGAGCCTGTTGAGAAATCACAATCCGGCAAAACTTACTGGTCCGATGTTTGACCGGAACAGTTCTCAGAATAGGCAGGCCAGCTGACCAAAAGTCAGAAGAGAGAAGGAATTTCGTGGTCCTAAACACTTACGTGGATACGCTTTCCTCGAAGCCTTGACATACAGTACATGCCGAAATCAGATTATACGCCGCCCATGAACTTGAAAGGGAGGTGAGTCCTTCCGCCGTAAAAGCGCATTCTTTCCCTACCAGCCACACTGGGTCACATTGATTCCTGCTGGCGGGTCATAATGGAAACCAGTCATTAAAGGTGGTATAGTCCAAGCTTGCAATCGACAACTTAGTATCCTTCACTAAACGACTTCTAGACAAGACATACTAGGCCCTTCACAGGTTCCGTATACAATGGCCGCCAACGTACACGGAGCAATGTTGTTCTCGTTATCAGTCCACTGGAAATCGGACCTGCAGGCTGGGCCCGTGAAAGCGCGTGGCTCTAATCGAGAGGGGATCCGGGCCGAAACAGCCAAAACAACTGAGGTCGCGACCACCAGTTGACCGCGCATAACAAACGTTTTCAGCGAGTTCAAAAGGATGCGCAAATTAGACCGATGAGTGGGCAGGAGATGGGGAGGGAAGAAAACCGGTGTTCGACGGGCCACCAATCATAAATCATAGTTCCAGACGTGGTGCTTCCTTCATTCCCAAGTGGGAAGCGACATGTGGCCAAAACAAACATCAAAAGATTTGGGGTCAGCCGATGTCGGCAATGGCCCAGCGATCTAGCCTGATTATCTTTTCTTTTCTTTCCTTTTGTTTTTGCTTTCCCTATTCCTTCTATCCTTACTACTGCGGACCGCATGTACATGTGCATGTGTTCTGGTGTTGATCTCAATGCTATTGTGCAGAGACACATAGTTACTGCTACTTTTGGACAGCGGCGGAATCTGCTGACCAAAAAAACCAGCTCCTTAATATGACAAGAGGCAGGCTCGAGCAACACAACGTAGTCGTTTGTCGAATACTCATAGGCTAGTCTGTCCTGCATGTATGGTGCCAGCACAACTATAGGCTTGTACAGGTGCAATGAAAATATGTTACTGCTTCACTGGCCTCTGTTCTTGACCATGTTTGTGGGCACACCTTGTAGCAGGTACTCCAGGATGGATTCTATCCTGATGATGTGAAACCTGAGCTGCTTGAGCTTCAGCTGTCCCGCAATTAATTGAGTCCAGACATTTGGTTGGTGAATGTTGAGTATGTCAGTTGGCAGCAGGTATTACTATGTTTGTATTCAAATAGATTTTTGATCTAGGAGTGGTTTCAAGAGTCTTCACCAGGTTTCATGTATCTTACTGATAGGCAAAGTAAAGTACAAGTCTTCAACTTCACTTGCTGCTTTTGTCTTTGGAATAAAGATGATTACAACTTTGTTATCTTCTCCTTGTCTGACTGCACATCTACAATGGCTTAAAAAACTGTCCCAATGTTTCATACTTTTTGAAAGATGAAATTGGCATGAAGGATGAGAAGTACTTAAAATCCTAATTAAATCCTGTAAAATACTATGGCATTGTAGCTACAAAATGAACCTAGGTTTATGTAATTGAGATCAAAACTGATGGAGTAATAGCCATTTTAAAATATTCACTCATTGGGACAGTTTTTTGAGCATATCTAATTTAGTATTTAGTACTTTGTATGTCCTCCATTTGCCTCGATAACTGCTTGAATCCTTCTAGGCATGCTTTCTATTAGTCTTTGGCATACTTCTGGTGGTATTTCATCCCACTCCTTTGCAACCCTCTCCCATAATTCATGCATACCATGAGGAGGTGTTTCATATTGCCTAAGTTGCTCCTTGAGGTACTCCCAGAGATGTTCAATAGGGTTGAGATCAGGAGATTGGGCTGGCCACCAAAGGACATCAAAGTTGTTGTCCTCAAACCACTTGTCAGCCCTCTTGGAGTTGTGTTTGGGGTCATTGTCCTGTTGAAAGTAGCAGGCACTCTCCTCTGTAAGGGCGACCTCTAGAGGCTGTGGCTCAGTCACACAGCTGGCAGAGGGAGATCCAAAGTGTATTAGAATATATACTGACAATATCAAGGTAGCTACTCACCTGGCAGAGGAAGATCCAAAGAGAACAAGTCTGGGGATTCCCTATGCCAGGTTGGACGCTTCTGGGGCCTCTGAAGCATGGGAAACAACTGTACAGTACAACAAAACCTTAAAAACTCGAAAATTGACTAACCAAACAAGTGTGCAAACAAGGGAGGAAAACTCCGGACTTTAGAAGTCAGAAAGGCAAACTCCGGCTTATCTAAGCAGCCTGGAGCGGTGCTGAAGGGCCCACACTTGTCTGAGTGATAGCTAAAGAACCAGAGCACCTCAAAGGTTGAGAATAGTACTAACAGATAGTGTTGAAAAAGTAGTAACAGCAAAATGAGAGAATGATAGAAGAAATAAGGAAGTGAATGAAAGGAGAGTGAAGAAATAAAGAGTGAAAGAAGAAAGGAATGAGGAGTCCCCTGACAATCTCCAACTTTTCAAAGCTCTTCTTTGCTCCATTATCCAAAATTTCACAGTACTGCTCTGCATTTATGATTCCCACTACCTTCACAAGCTTTCCTACCCCATTCCAACATATACAGCCCCATACCATGAAATTATTCCCTCCTCCATGCTTTACAGTAAGTGTAGTTGTTTGGTCTAAAATGCTTTCTCCTCATAGCTTCCACACATACTGCTTCCCATCTGACCCAATCCTGTTAATCTCTCATCTGTCCACAACACCCTTTTCCAGTCCTCTATAGTCCAGTTCTAATGCTCTTGAGCCCATTCAAGCTGTAGTTGTCGATGTCTAGCTTTGAGCATAGGAACTTTTCTCTTGGTAGCAGACCAATACCTCTCCTCCTTCAACACATTCCAGACAGTCTGGGAAGAGACAGGGTTGGAAATGATGTTGTTTATAAAATTGGTGGCCTGGACAGCTGTATCAAGTCTCCCAGTTGAGATTTGCTGAACAATAGCCTGTTTATCACATGGAGTAAGCTTAGCAGAATGGCCTCCAAGATAGTTTTCCTTGTCCATCTCCAACTCTCTACCAATCCTCCCAATAGTAGACTTCTCTAGACCAGTTTGAGCCCCAATCTGATGCAGAGAATACCTTTGAGCAAGAAGAGAAGCAACAGTAGAGCATTGTGCAGGAGGAATAGGTTTTATGATGGTGGTTAAAGGTCAAGATGTGATTCAACCAGCTTGAACTACTCTCAAATATATCTAAACATGGTCACATGACTTTGTTTATATTCCCACATGCAACTTACTCTTTATTTCTGAGTAAAATAGGGATAAACTTGAAAAATTAGAGATGCTCAAAAAACTGTTCCAATGGGTGAATATTTTAAAATGGCTATTGCTCCATCAGTTTTGATTTTAATTATATAAACCTAGGTTTATTTTGTAGCTACAATGCCATAGTATTTTACATGATTTAATTAAGATTTTAGGTACTTCTCATCTTTCATGCCAATGTCATCTTTCAAAAAGTATGAAACATTGGGACAGTTTTTTTGAGCCACTGCAAGTGCTTGTTTTGAGTCATTGTGTTAAATGCTTTGATGTTCTTCACCATCAACTCATCTACCTGTGCCATTGACTAGAACATTGACTTGAGGCAAGTGTTTGTTGTAGTGTCAAGAAGATTATCAAGATGTAGTTTTGTTGCTAGTTGTTCAATCAAGTCTGTTGTAAAGGACTTATGTTTTGTTTTTTTTTTGACCTTTCTCAGTCAACACAACCTCATCAGCAAGAATGTGGTCATAGTGAAAAAGTTAATTGTGGATAATCAGACCTAAGGAAGAAGCAAACTTGGTGTGCAAATCTTTTGATAATGCTTTTATAAGAATGTCTGTCATCATATTCAATATTGATATCCAGAACATCTTGAAAGAACCTGTGTCGAGATGTTCACAAATGAAGTGATATCATATGTTGATATGTTTTGACTGAGATGTAATAGAATCTGAATTTGCTATATTTAATGCACTTTTGTTGTTGCAGTATATTGGAAAAGGTTGAGGAGTTGATAAATTCATTGCCATAAGAAAGTAATGAATTGCTATCACTTTTCATAAGGCATGTGATAATGCCATATATTTGGCCTCTGTTGAAGAGAGTACAATAGTGTGTTGTTTGACTGAAGACTATGAAACTAGGCTTGAGTACATAAAGAAGGTGTATCTTGTTACACTTTTCCTTGTTGAGGGATTGGACACCCAATCATCATCTACCACTCTAAAATTTGCATGAAGTAAGAGCCTTGAGGGATTGTCTGATGTCAGATAACTGAAGTTATATTTGAGAGCATAGTTTCTAGTTCCAGACAAATATCTCAAGACCTGTTTTGCAGCTAAGAGATGAGCCTGTGTCCAAGAAGCATTATCACAACCAAGGAATATTGCTGTAAACACTAAATCTGAGATGAGTGCATAGGGTTAAGTATAGTATTGACCCCACTAAATTTTGGGAATGAATCTTGATATCTTTATCCAAAATTTTAGGGAGAGAATGTGATGGAGGTTCTGGAAGATCTTCTAGTTTGCCAACAAGTGAGAGAGACAATGGTATAGCTTCTAAAAGATGATAGATATGATGTCAAAAAATCCAGGACATATTCCTTTTATGATAGCCACAATTTTTTCTGGTTTTTATCCTGATCAATTCTAATATGCTTGTTTATTTCACAAATTATCCATTTGCATAATAGTTTCAAATTTGCTATATTCAGGCAATCATCTATGTGGATACAAATAATGATAGAGAGACCTTTGCTATTTTCTAATATTGGAATTGAGTTGTAAAGTGGAGAAGTGAAATATCCAAAAAAATATTGGATGGTCAACTTCACACCTGACCAAGCCTATATCTTCTAAGACATTCTGCAGAAGAGTGTACCACTCTTTGGAAGATTGTTTTAGTTTATAGATTGCTTGAAGAAGTTTGTTCACTTTCTGAGGATCTTTGTCTAGGAATACTAGAATTTGCTTGCAATATAGGTCATGAGTCAGTGGAGCATTCAAAAATGCTGTCTTGACATTGAATGAGAAAATTTCAAGATCATGCATTGCTGTATATGCCAGCATTATTCTAATACTGGTTATTTTGGCTGCTGGAGTATATGTCAAACTGTAGTCTTCTGGTTTCTGACTAAAACTCTGGACTATCAGTCTTGCTTTTTCTTTTCCTTGTATGATTGTTCCATCTGGATTGTATTTATATGCATAGACACATTATACTTCAAGTGCCTTCTTGCCCTCCAGTAAGTCTGCCAGTACAAATACTCTTTGCTTCTTCAAACTCTCCACCTCTTTCTTCATAGCAACCAATCATACTGCTTTATCTGACCTTCTCATTGCCTCATTATAATTTTCCAGTGCTTTATTGAGATCATATTCTTTGATTGTACAAAATAGTAAAAAGTTGCAACTATGCAATATATTCTTTGTAGTCAAAAATCTTTGATGAGGCTACCCATACTTTATGATCCACTTAAAGATTCATCAATCTTTCATTTCATTTTGTGACTTCTTCTCAATAATATTGCCTAGCCAATGTTCACACTCTATGTCTCTGGTGTTGTTTTGTATTATTTTCATTTGCTTGAGTAAAATCCACTTCTTGAGATTGTTTATCATCATCTGGAAGGAATTGTTAAACATGTGATAAAATATCAAGTGACATTGTCAATGTCTTATGAACAAATAATTGTGATTGTGCCAAAACTAGATGAGGTTTTAGCCTCTCTTTTATATTCTCATTAAATATGACATCCTTCAGAAAGTAGTACCTCCTATTCAGATCTCAAACTTTCCATTCTAATCTGCCTTCTTTATAACTTACAAAGATTGCTTCAAATTTCTTTATATGTTCTTTCTTTTGAGTTTCTTTTGGATGCAGTACAAAGCATTGACAACCCCAGACTTTAAGATGAGACAAATCTGGTTAATACTCTTCAAGTATTTTGAATAAAGTAGTTATTCCAAGAAGAGTCAATGTTGGCAATTTATTACAGAGATACTGAACTGTTAAGATTGCATTTTTAAAGAACAACAAAGGTAAATATGATTCTGCTATTAGTGTTTGAGCTGTGTTTTCAATAGTCCAAATACATTGTTCTGCTTTGCTATTTTGTTGGTGAGCATATGATGCTGTAGCCTGTAAAACAATTTTCTTTTCCTTCAAGTGTTCTTTTAATTCTCTTTCTACTAATTCTTTTGCACCATTAAAATAAGAATTATGGAATAAGGACTAGATGGAACTGAGGTCATAAGAATTAAACTTTGTCAAGATAAAGACAGCAAGCATGGGCAGTGAAAGCATAATGTAGAGCATGAGCATGGTTCAAAAATCTTTTGTGAACATATGCAAGCCAGATTGTAAAATTCAACCCCCAACTAGAGATGAACAAGAGGAGATGTCTAAGGATAACTGCCTTGGCTCCTTTTAACCCTCCTTCAACTAATGAATTTCTATTGTCAGAATCAATTTTGGTCTTGCCTGAAAGAAACAAAATCTTAGGAGAATCAAGCAACAGACAGATATTTCTCAAGAAGACCAGAAGCACTAGAGATAAGACAAAGCAGTATCAAGGTAGCTGAACCTTCAAGACTATTTTGTTCAATTCAAAAAAAAAGTGTAAGAAAACGTAAGTTTTTCTTTACTTAGAAAAAACAAGACAACAGAATGGAACAAAAATTGATTTGCAAGGAAAAGTTAATCTCAAAAATATATGAACAATATCTAATACCCTTTAGAAATAAAGTTTTAATTGGAGCCTCTCAGAATCTATCACATGAGAGTCTATCATGTGATCTATGATGTGATATTATATGATTGAGAACTGTGATTGAGTAGTCAAGAGAACCAAGAGAACCATGAATAATATAAAGTTATGAATAGTGTCAGTTTGAATAAGCCTTCATGCTTACAGATATATAGTGTAGTTGTATATACAATATAAAAAAAATCTGAAACAAAGAGTAATTAAATAGCAGATATAAATGAAATTCTCAAAAAGAAAGAATAAACAATAGCACATCTGTAAAAGTGGTAAGTTGTAATTGTAGAGATTATAATAGCATTACAAGAAAAATAGTAGTTTATATTGATACAACACTGTATCAGCAATCAGGGATACAACATGCATCAGAAGTCAAAATAAATATTTAATTATAAGGCTGAAAACTATAGACCTCCTAGTAGCAGTCTCAACAAATTATATCTGTAAAAACATCTCAATAAATATACAGAAAATATATAACAAAGGGCAGAAACCAGCTCAGGCTATCAATTTGATAATAGTCTAGCCACTATTATAGAAAGAAGAAGCATGAGACTGGCAAATGAAGCAAAATAGGATCAAATTGTGATGATCTGGATTTGTAAGGGCGTCCTCTAAAGGCTGTGGCTCAGTCACACAGCTGGCAAAGGAAGATCCAAAGTGTATTAGAATATATACTGACAATGTCATGATAGCTACTCACCTGGCAGAGGGAGATCCAAAGAGAACAAGTCTGGGGATTTCCTATGCCAGGTTGGATGCTTCTGGGGCCTCTGAAGCATGGGAAACAACTGTACAGTACAACAAAACCTTAAAAACTCAAAAATTGCCTACACAAACAATTGCACAAATAAGGGGCAAACTCTGGCAAACTCTGGCTTATATAAGCAGTCTGGAAGTGGTGCTGAGGAGCCCACACTTGTCTGAACGAGCTACAATTTGTGCCTTCAGCACGAATTTCGTAGCTCGTTGGGGGCTTCGCCCCCAAACCCCCCCCAACTAAGCCTCCACCTAACCTCACTTCGTTTAGTTAAGGCCTCGGCATTTCACAACTCAGTGCTCATTCCCGGCCTTAACCGAACGAACAGTCCCCTTTCCACAACTCTCAAAGTAAGCTAAATTGAATTTTTCTTGAATTCTTCGGACTTTATTCAGCATTTATAAATCTTTATTCCACAACTCTCAAAGTAAGCTAAATTGAATTTTTCTTGAATTCTTCGGACTTTATTCAGCATTTATAAATCTTTAAAAAACTAAAAATCAGTATATTAGTAGCATTTGAATTTTTCCTCATTTTCTGGTGATTTTTCTGGAATTATTTGAGCATTTTCCACTAACATCTCCTGAAAAACAGAGCAATTGAATTTTTCTTGAATTCTTCGGATTTTATTGAACATTTATAAATCTCCAAAAAACTAAAATCAGTGTATCAGTAGGCCTTGATTTTTTCCTGATTTTTCAGTGATTTTCTTTGAACTTTTAAGCATATTATACACACATCTACCAAAAAACAAACAAAAAAGAAAGTATTTGTCAGCCTTAGTCATCAATGACTCAGCTGACAAATTTTTAGTCATCACATCAAATTCCCACAAAAGTCGTTGCATATACTATAGATAGTAGCTAAAGAACCAGAGCACCTCAAGGGCTGAGAGTAGTACTAACAAATAGTGTTGAAAGAATAGAAACAGTAAAATGAAATAATGTCAGAAGAAATAAGAAAATGAATGAAGGGAGAGTGAAGAGATAAGGAGTGAGAAAAGGAAGAAATGAGGAGTCTCCTGACACAGAGGGAGATCCAAAGTATATATTAGAGTATATACTGACAATATCATAATAACTACTCACTTAGCAGAGGAAGGTCCAAAGAAAACAAGTCTGAAGATTTTCTATGCCAAGTTGGATGCTTCTAGGGCCTCTGAAGCATAGAAAACAACTGTACAATACAACAAAATGTTAAAAACTCAAAAATTGCCTAAACAAACAACTATATAAATAAAGCAGGAAAACTCTGGACTTTGAAAGTCAGAAAGGCAAACTCCAGCTTATGTAAGCAGTCTAGAAGCGGTACTGAAGAGCCCACACTTGTTTGAATGATAGCTAAAGAATCAGAGCACTTTAAAGGCTGAGAATAGTACTAACAGATAGTGTTAAAAGAATAAAAACAGTAAAATGAGAGAATGACAAAAAAAATAAGAAAATGAATGAAAAGAGAGTGAAGAAATAAGAAGTGAAGAAAGAAAGAAATGAGGAGTCTCCTGACATTAGCATTGACTTGTGACCTCTTCAACAATACCTTCATGAATCAGTTCATGATCTTCTAAATCAAAACTACAACTACTATTATAATCCTCCTGTGATGCATGTGCTCAATCTTCTGTCAATTCATACAGATCCAAAACTGCTTCTGCTTATGACTATCTCAAGATTTAACTCATCTGCCAACTGGGGATTTTAGGTTAATCCAGTCATGGCTCTTATTAACCATTTTGATTTGAATAGGCCATGTTTGTTCACTTCCTCTGCTAGGTGCACGATTTAATCTGACATGTTGTTTAGCAGTACCACCACCTTATCTGCCCTATGCTACACAGGAAGAGTCTCATAATTATAAGTTTTTCTGAAAAAATGACAACATTTGTTTCTATATTATTTCTGGATGACTTTCAGCAAAAATATTCAATTTACTTTCTCCTGCTTACACAAAACTATTTAATTTTCCTATATATACAGCTTGTGACTTGCTGTATTTTTTCTAGAAGAGGTTCAGTTTCTTGCTTACGTTTAATCCTAAAGAATTGCTATAAACTAATTGTCTACAATGCCATAGAATTTTACTTAGTATGAGAAGATATAAAGATTTATAGACAGTGCCAGATCATTGAGCATTTAATGTTCTTATAGAAGAAGTTTGTTATTTGATTATAACAATCCTGATAGGACTTTTGACTTCTATACTCTTGCAAACATAATACTGGAGACTGATATTTATATTTGGCATTGTTTAGCAGGATCTTAACTGCATACCAAGATACAAATACCTCAACAACATTTCTTGGCTATCTAATCTGCTTTGACTTTGATGCAACAGCATTCAGATAATACAAATGATAGACTTAAAGACACTATGAATTGACTAAAAGCAAATATGGCTATTCTAAAAGAACTAATAATAGACATATTTATAAAACTAATTACAGCCACTTCAAGTTTTGTTGATGACAATCTTGATAATTTTGTATTGTCTACAATAGCCAAACAAGAAGAAAATAATACTAATTTTCACCTTTATATTAATTCTAAGGTTGATAATAAAGGTCAGGCATTATACTATGCATTTATAAACTCAGACATGCCAGTAGCATTTGCAACTATCATGCAACAATTCAACTCTATTCTTGATTCTGATTGTACAACTCACATAATCAAAAAAAAAGTTTTTTTAGACATATAATACAGAACAAGCCATACCAGCTGAAACAGCTAATTGTAGCATACTGATTATACTGGCTAGAGAAGAAGTCAGGTTTCATGCTCACATCAATGGCAAGATGCAAATATTGTTAATATTTGAAAATCAAAGAGTGCACTATCGACCTCTATATCCATCACCCTGACATCATTGTCTCACTCTCCCTTCACCCACATCACACAGCCACTATATGGCCACCCCTTACATTGTCATCCTCCTTTCCTATATCACACTAGCCACTATACAGCTCTTCCATTGTCTTGGAAACTTATATATACAGTCTTTACACTACTGGTATCCTTAGTCAATTACATTGATCTGAGAGTAAGTCAATATTCTTACATATTAGATTGACTTGCTTATACTACTATGCAGATTGTAGACTTACTTACACTCTGTTAAGTAGTCATCCAGTCAATTACATTGATCTGAGGATTGTAGATTTACTTACACTCTGTCAGTATCCAACGTCTCTAGTGCATCAAGTTCTAACAAATATTAGTCTTGAAAGATTGCCTTCATGCTTTTAGTGTATCTATTAACTTACTTTCTGTTGCTTTGATAGTGGAAAATAATATAAAACTTACTTTTAAGAAGGAAGAAATAATACTATTTTTCTCACATAAATCAAAAAGCCTGGATGATGAATCACTCCAAGCAACAGTTTACAAGAAATTATCATTTTTACATTGCAATTTCATCATACCAAACTCTAAATCAAAATTTTACTTCCAGCTTCAGAAACTATTTTGACTTCATTTCTGAAGGTTCTAGTTACTCTAAATTTATGGCATAGAAGATTGAGTCATCTGGCAAAAATATAAAAAAGGCAGTTTTGACAAAGAATTATGTGACAGGAGTATGATATAATGGATCCTTTGAGAGTAAACAATGCATTCTAGATATTATTGAAAAGCAGCCAGCAGAACTATTTGACAATTATGAACATCAAGGAGAAAATATATGCAATTTATTGCACATGGATTCCTCTGGGCCTTTTCCAATGAGGTTTGCAAATGGAAATTCTAGTCATTTTTACTCAATACTAGATGATTATTCCAATTTTAGAAGTACAGCATTACTTTCAAAGAAAAACACAGCAGCCAAACATTTTTAGAAGGTTCAGGCAGAATGGGAACTAAAATCCAAAAATAATGTAAAAATCATTCATTGTATTGTCATTCTTGCCTTTGTCCTCATGTTTATCTGATTCTTTGGACAACTCAGATTGTCTTCCTCCATCTTGTCTTTTTATAATGTCAGCCTCAAAAAGGCCTTTATATCTGGTGGAAGTAACACAAGTGTTATCCACTCATGCCTCAGTTATCGGAAAAAGTTTGATTAGGCCTAGACAACTTGAAAAATTTGAGTACAATTGTAAATGCTACTTTAGTTATAAAGAAATAAGAGAGGTCAAGCAGGTTAAAAGAGTTATGTTTAACATTGATGCATTTACAGTGCATGTCTGGATGAAAGAAAATGAAGTAATCTTGAAAGCACTTATATTTGCAGGGTTCATAGATACAGCTCTGCAGAATCATCCTGTCTACAAATTGGACATAGAAGGTGGCATAAATGTTGTTGAAGAAGCAAAAAGAGGATAAAAGCTTTGAAGTCTGGATTAGTATGCTGAAAGAAGCCAACAACACTCTTGCCACTCTTTTATATTTTCACATCCCCACCAAAAAAACTTTTTGACCACATTTTGCTTCATTGCCTGGACAACGTTCAGAGAGAGTATACTCTTGGCAACAAAGACAATTGTTATGATAAGATTTCTGATCTCAACAAATAGCTTTGTGTTGTTGCTGACATTGACAAGGTCATTGCTGCCTATAAGGCCCAAATTAGCAAGTACCTCACAGATTCCATTGCAGCCGCTAGGAAAACTCAACTTAAAAACATTATAAACAATGCCAAGCAAATCACAATAGGAAATGTTTCCAAAGCCAGCACTACAAATGTAATATCTATAATTACACACATTAATGTTTATGCCTTAACAGCTAAGAAACACAACATCTTGGGTGCACACTCTGAGTGTTATCAATGCCATCATTTTTATACTGATCAGCATGCTATGTTCTGCTTGGACAAAGATCAGGTGTTAAAATTGAAGAAATATAATAAATGATGCTTAACTCCTGAGTTTACTGTGGTGGTGCAGAAGGAATATGCTAAGAAACAGAATAAGTTAGCTAAAGGAAGAGCAGGAGGGGCTTATGGCATTGATCATAGTTGCAGCAGTCTTTGAGAGATCTTTGGATGAAATGGACAGTAGTAATACTGGTAGCAAGTACATGCTTCCACTTCATCTCACTACTTTTGTTTTGTTTTAGGACCATTTCTTATCCTAACCAAAGTTTAAAAGGCATTTATTGATACTGGAGCTCCTCTAGCAATGATTTCTATGACACTCATGAATAGACTTGGCTTATTGACTCAACACTGCATTGTCTGCTCACTGTTTTGGATGTCTTTTTAGCAGGAAATAAAAACAAAACTTAGCTTTTGAAAGAATATGTAAAACTTGTAATTATATTGCCTTGCATCCAAAAGCACTCTAGATTCCAAATATTTATTGTCTGTCCCAACCTTTAGTCTGAACTCATCTTAGGCTTGGATTTTGTAATGTGCAACAGCCTTGTGATTGACTCTGAAAAAGAGGCAGTGACTGATAAGAAAAACAGTTTCAATTTGCTCAATCTGCCTGATCTTACACTAAAATGTAAGGCTCTGCTAGTAGTGTCTAAGATCAAACAAAAGTTGGAGAAAGAAAGAAAACAAAGAGAAAAGGAGTGGACTTAGGAAGAGCATGCAAAGATGGAATTGTTAATGAAGCCTGTACATGCAGAGTTAAACATCTTATTCATGCAACAAGCCTGATGTTTTGCACACTTAGAGCAGACAGCAATGGAGGAATCAATGCTTTTAGGGTTGATAAAAGCAAGGATTGACATATTGGCAGGTAAAAATAGGTTGAAGAAATTGAATAAAAGAGTGAAGAAACAATATCAAGCCTAATTTTCCCCTGATATTTCACATGCAAGCAAACTATCTACAAGTGTCTACCATTTAGGTAAAACCACTTGCTATGATCACCTTTGCTCATTTGTATTTGTATCCAAGAAAATACCATGAAGATTGGAATATCCTAATTGATCAGCATGAAAAGGCTTAAAGAATTCATTTATCATCATCTCCATATGCTAGCCCTTTATTTG
This sequence comes from Macrolepiota albuminosa, assembly GCA_027475525.1. NCBI lineage: Eukaryota > Fungi > Basidiomycota > Agaricomycetes > Agaricales > Agaricaceae > Macrolepiota > Macrolepiota albuminosa. Next base: position 1,542,631 of record JAMWFC010000053.1, on the reverse strand, counting down.
TATTTCCTAAGGTGGATCCTATGGTTTTACCATGATAGATTAATGACTATTGTCAGCTAAACACAATACAATCCCTGACCATTTTTCTTTACCATAAATAGACAACATCCTGGCAGATTGTATATGGCTGGAAGCACATTTTTGAAGAAAGATAGACTTGACAAACATTTTTTCCAGATGCTTGTGCATCTGGATAATATTAAATATACTGCTATATTGACATCTTTCAAAATGCACTGATGACACAGCAGTGATGTGTTATTCTTGCATTATATAACTATATAGAAAAGATTTGTCACATTTACCTCAATGATATAATCATTTGGTCGTCAATGCTGAAGGAACACAAAGAAAACATATGAAAGATTTTAAAGGCCTTACAAAAGATATGACTTTTCTGTTCTCTCAAAAAAAGCAATCTGTTTTGCATAGAAATTGATTTTTTAAGTCATCACATTTCACATAAGAGCATTAAAGCAGACATGTCAAAGGTAGAAAAAATCATTAAATGGCCACAATTAAAAAAAGCAAAACATGTCTGTCAATTTCTAAGACTGGTGCAATATATAGTTGCTTTCTTACCTGTACTCACAGAACATACATCAGTTTTAACTTCCTTGATAAAAAAAGAGTTTAATGTTGCTTTACTACAGTAGACACTGAAATACCAGAGAGCCTTTCTATCTTTTGAGAAGACATGGCAGTCAGCTTGACCAGTTGCATTTGACTTTCAGCAATTGAATTGATATCAGTAAAAAAGAATTACTCTATGTACAAACACAAAATGCTGGCCATTGTGCATGCATTATACAAATGGAGAATGAACTTACTGGAATCACATTTTAAAGTGTATATAAATTATAAAATGCTGAAAATTTTTAAAACACAATATGACTTATTAAAATATCAGGCAAGATGAATGGAATATCTAGTGCAATATGATTATATGATCAACTATATAAAATAAAAAGAAAATACTGTTGCTAATGCACTTTTGCACTTTTCTGAGGTGAACATTGAGATCACAGCAGTATTAACCTTTGAGGCAGAGCCAGACATTGTGCATGCTCTTAAGAAAGGATACAAGATCAATAAATACACCACAAGAATTCTTAATAATATAAAAAGAGAAATGCTGGCTCCAGAGATAAAAATGAGAAATAAGTTACTTTATGTAGGCAAACGGTTGATTGTATTCAATTATCACAGGTTCTATGAGAATTTATTCTAGGTCATGCATAACAAGCTTGGCCACTTCAGCATGAACAAAACCTATGCATCATTGCAACACTTGTACTACTGGCCAAATATGAGACATGACTTGATAAAGAAGTACATATCTTTGTGTATAAACTGTCAGAGAAACAAGTCAAACACCTCAAAGCTAGTAGGGCTGTTGCACCTCTTACCTATTTCAGACTATTGTTTTGGATTAGTAACACGTGACCTTGTAGGTCCCTTGTCTATAAATGAAGAGTTTGATGAATTTTGCTCCATGATGTGTTGTGCTGATGCAGAAATCCAAATCTTCCCATATAAAACAATCCAAACAGAGAAAGAATTTGCCAGCATATTTTTTTGTGATTGGTATTGTGAGAATGGATTGCCATATGAAATCATAATCAATTAGGATACTTTGTTTACATCTAGGTTTTGGAAAGCCCTGATAAAATTAACTAGTATTAAATATAAAATGTCCATCTCTTTTCATCTGCAGACCAATAGCATCCTAGAATGATTGAACAAAACTATGGTGCAGTGCATTCATTTTCATATAGATCGACTATAAACAGGCTGGATAAAGACATTACTGCATATCAGATTCAAAATGATGAATATAATTAACATGTTGACTGGATATTCTCTATTTTAATTGAAATCAGGTTTCTCCCTGCAAGTGTTGCTACCATTATATTCCCCACCTTCCATCAACACTCCAACTGAGGACCTTGCACTGCATGTATTGATAGAAATTAAGGAAAATTTCTTGAATGCTATGGACAATTTGATCTTAGCAAAAATTGATTAGGCTCACTATGTAAACACTCAACAGACTTCTGAAATTCCTTACAAAGTAGAGAACAAGACAAGGTCATGCTTTCCACTGTGAATTAAAAATATGAATATATGCAAAAACATGATGGCTATGTAGCAAAGTTTATGCTGAGGCAAGATGGCCTTTTTGTCATGCTGAAGGCCTTCCTACACTTGTTAGAGTATGTTCTGGACCTACCAAAATTCATGAATATTGTCAACAAATTTCACATGAGCTTGTTATCACCATATATTTCCAACAATAATTCCTTATTTCTCTTGTGTCACTTAAAAATGCCTGGTCCTGTTGTCACAGAAGATGGATAGAAAAAGCAGTTTATAAACTGTATTCTCAATGAATGATAACAGGACTATGGACTGCAATATTTCATGCATTGGCATGGCTATGGTCCTGACCATGACAAGTGGAAGAGTGGTAAGGAAATGAAAAACACAATAGTGTTGGATGATTAAGAGAGAAGAAAAGAAAGCTTAAGAAAACAATAAATTTTTTGGAAAACATGGGAGTGTCAGGGGACTCCTCATTTCTTTCTTTCTTCACTTTTTATTCCTTCACTCTCCTTTCATTCATTTTCTTATTTCTTCTGTCATTCTCTTATTTTACTGTTTTTATTCTTTTAACACTATTTGTTAGTACTATTCTCAGCCTTTGAGGTGCTCTGATTCTTCAGCTATCATTCAGACAAGTGTGGGCCCTTTAGCATCGCTTTTAGACTGCTTATATAAGCCAGAGTTTGCCTTTCTGACTTCCAAAGTTCAGAGTTTTCCTGCCTTGTTTGCATAGTTGTTTGGTTAGTCAAATTTCGAGTTTTCAAGGTTTTGTTGTACTGTACAGTTGTTTTCCATGCTTCAGAAGCACCAGAAGTGTCCAACCTGGCATAAGAAATCTCTAGACTTGTTCTTTTTGGATCTCCCTCTGCTAGATGAGTAGTTATTATAATATTGTCAGTATATACTCCAATACACTTTGGATCTCCCTCTGCCAGCTGTGTGACTGAGCCACAGCCTCTAGAGATCATCCTTACAGGGAGAGTATAAGCATAAAGGCTTATTCAAACTATCACCATTCACAACCTTATATTATTTGCAGTTCTCTCAGTTCCCTTAACTATTCAATCACAGTTTTCAATTATGGGATATCATATCATAGATCACATAATGTATTTTCATGTGATGGACTCTGAAGGGCTCACAATTGAGGGGCTCCAATCAAAACCTTATTTTTAAAGAGTATTTAAATACTATTTGTGTATATTTATATACTTTTGAGACTAACTTCTTTCTACAAATCAATTTTTGTTCTATTTTGTTGTCTCGTTTTCTCTAAATGAAGAAGAATTTATGTTCTCTTACAAGATCTGTTTTAATTCATATTAATAGCTTCCATTTTTTTTTGAACTTCAACTTGCTTTTCTCCTAGTTGTTTAGTCAATTTCTCATCATCTGTTCTATTTTCATTCCAATAGCCTCTGCTCTATCTGCTGTTGATCTTGTATGCTCCATGTGAATACTATACAACATCTGCTATGCATTCTATCTATTTCTGTGTTTTTGACCACACTTAGCTGCATTAAATATTGCTATAATTTTGTTCAAGTTTTATGCTCATATTGTTGTCATTTGCATTTTTTAAGATAAGTCATTTAATATCTTCTGTCTCTCTGCTTATGATAGTTTTGCTCAGTCTGCTAATTTCTTTGATTTTCTAATAGCTTTTATAAGAAAATATTATATAGTTAGAAAATTTTAAATAAAAAACCAGTTTCCATAATTAAATATAATAAACATAATAATAATAAGATCATAGACTTGATATATTTTTTGAGGCTATACTATAGTATATAGAGACTCAACAAAACCAAAGTTCTTTGAGAAAAATAAAGAGCTAAATATAAAAATTAGTGCAGTCAATGCATGATATAAAACAGGTAGCACAAATCTGGAATAAAACTCTGGACAGCATGGTAAAATGACTTGGTTTTAACAGACCTAAATGTGAGGCTGTCACAAATTGCATTAGCATCCTCTCATCCCAGAATCACTCTAACTGAACATCAATAGCACAACTCTGAGACTATCTCAACTGACCAAACTCCATGGGCCAAACTCTCTACTTACTGCTAGGGCTAGAAGATGTTCTTAATAGAAAAAAAAATCAAAAAAAAACTTGTCATTTGTTTTTTGGCTTGCTTTTTACTATAGAAATAGGCAAATTTTCTTTGTTCAAAGACTTTTTCCATCAGAAACTGACACATTGAAAATGGCATAACAAATTTTCTCCTAACTTTCCTGTAAGCAGTATTAGTAATAGCACAGCCACCAATATAGTATATAAAGGCAGCCTATAGATAAAATATCTCCAGGCTAAACAATAGCAGTGTTTTTCTGGCCTATACATCGAACCTACTGTAAGCTGTCTAGCAACATCTGACTACTTAATTAGCTTAGCCAGTTCCTTGCCTAACTCTTGCTTGCTTCTACACCTATTTGACTCCTGCTTGTCACCAGTGCTTGCTAGCTCTGTGGAAGGAGTTCTGCAGACATTAAGCATTCTTCTTACAAGGATGTCAGAGAATAGGTTCTTAGACTGTCTACTCTAGCCCTGCTGAGTCTGTGTTGACATTGGCACCTCTATCTAGCCACTATCTGGACTGCTCAGCCCTATCCTGCTCTATTCCTGTCTTGACATTAACATCTGACAGGTCAGCTGGTCTTCAGACCCACTTTACTGGCCAGCAGTCCTTCATGTTATTGGCTGGCTTACTCATGCTAATTGTTGCTTACTCATTAGTGCTTAGTATATACCAGCTCTATTGGTCAATACATTGTAGTCATAGTGTGTCAAATATAGTATACAAGTAGGACTGGTAGATGGAACATTCCTAGTCCTGGCAATAGCATTGCTTCTGGGTCTACACACTAGCATAACTGTGAGCTCCTCAGTGTTGACCTTGCCTTCTGTCTTTGCTCTCCTGCTCTACATCTTGTCAGTAGCCAGCCCTCTTGCCCACCAGCTGCTTGTTACTGTGCTTGCTCAATGCTCACTTCCCTTAATGGTGGGCTTGAGTAGTTGATGTGTCTGCTTGGCTTTCTACAATGGAGCATCCCCTTACAGAAACACAATTGAGTGGCAGCAGTCACCAATGATCCCATCCATGGAGAAGGCCAACTTCAACTGCCACCACCTAACTGAATCTGACATTTGATATCCATTGCCCTACCAGATCAGCTTCAACACCCACTATTGGTATTTACCAGTTGCCATCAATGCCCTGCCACCTGCTATCAGTATTCTGCCACCATGGATCTGACATATGCCTAGTGTTGCTTTGATACCTGCACAATATGCTGCACATGCCTGGTCACCTCAGAGTCCCAGGTCTGATCTGCCCCAGCCTAGAGCCTACTCTATGCCCAATACTTAACTTAGAGACTATAATTTGTTAGAGGTAGTTTTGATATTGCTTATATGTCATCCTAGTTGCTTGTATATCTCTTAATTGTTTATCTCCATTGTCTAGTCTATTTCAGCCCAATATTATCTCTTTTTTTGTTATTTCTGTGTCTACTCTAAAGTCTCTTTTGCAAGTTTGTTAGCCTTTTTTCTGCCTCACTCCACTTTGTTAAACTTCACCCAGCCTTGTTTGACTCTTCTTCAGCCTCTATGCTATTCTGGAACTCTCAGCACTTATAATACATGAGACTAGCCCCCAGGGATTGTTTCACACTTTAGAAAGCTCCAAACTTAGTCCACAAGCACCATCAATTTGAAAACAATCCTTGATGACATCATATCTACTTAGTGAGAGTTTTTTTGCCACTAAAAGCCTCCATCATCACTAGAATCTGATAGAAGCTGGCCTATATAATTGGAAAACAGATTGAGGTGTAATAATTGCAGGAGTTCATGTTTATGATTTCTTGTCAATTATAAGTATAAAGGCAGTAAATGAGCATTTTAGAAAATAGTTGAATCAATGGCACTGTTAATAGAGTGAGAGGCATTAGGGTCCTTTCCTGAATATGGAAATGACAGGTTTTGAGCAATTCTATATTTGCCTGGCTTATTGGGCTTGGATATGATACTGAGTGGAGAAGATTGGAAGGGACCCAGGACATCTTCCACCTGCTTCTTGGTGAAGGGTCCTAAATACTGTCCTTTAGACAGCTCAGCTCTGACAATCTTGTTGAATTCATCTGCCAACTGAAGAATAGATGGCCTATTGTCTGGAATGAAGGTGTGGGATATATGCAGTATCCCTGCATCAAATCCTTGCTTGATGTCTCACATGAGGGTTGAGAAAGCAGATGCAGGGCCAGCCTGATCAATCTCTCACTTCCAGGTTGTAGGCTTGTAAGGCATGATGAATTTAAAACTTTTGCACAAGATCGCAATTTTGAGCTCTGTGGTCTTTTTGCCTGCAGCCCAAGCATTCATGTTACTATGTTACTATTGTGATATCTACCTCTGCTAACTAATAGCTAAAGTCATATTACTAGAATACGCCTTGGTAGACCTATTGTGACTGTATATAAAATCATGTCCATTGGAAAAGTCAAATAGCAATGAGCCCTCTACTCAATACAAACATTCATGTGATCCATCCACATTTCCAACTCTGGGCAGGCATCATGCATGATGGTGAAGAAGCATGTAGCCTTTTCCAAGACAAGAACACATGAGAGCTGGTGCCTGTTGGTGGATGCAAGGTAGAATTTGAATGCTGAATGAATGCTAACGCAGTAGATGTGCTGGATAGGCTGGATGTGCGAGTGACAGTGCGGATAGAGGCGATGTTGATGCGGGTGTGGGATGTGGTTATAATGTGGAGATCTTTCTTGTTCAGCCTGTTGTCGTGCGAAGATTTCGGCATCCTCTCGGCTTTTGCCAGTCGGTGCAGAGCTCTCTTCCCTCGGAGTTGATGAGCCTGTCGTGCGTGTTTCGAGAGACAAAAGCCTTTTGTCCGTTCCATAGGTCTCGAGCGGAGCAATGCCATATGTTGTGGGTGTCAACCGAGACAAACCGCGCAGGCCGCATTGGTCGAACTGGCTTGGCCTGAAGATGCTCCTGCGCAGGACTGAAAAGACTCGTAACCTCCTTTGTCCTTTTTGGTAAGAACATTGTGATAGACCTCAAAAAATAGTCTACATGTGGAATTTCTGACTTGGTGCTGTGTCAGAAATTACCAGCCAACACTGCCTTTTAGTAGATAATCTAGTTACGACATACTTACATACGATTGCTGAGTGGCAGGCTAAAGTCATATTCATAAGAGAAATCGAACGGGACTAAGTTAAGTTGACGAGGAAGGGAAGCATTTCAGTCTAATGTCACAATCCGCGAGACATTGGAAATAGTCAAAGTGAGAATTTTATTATTGTCCCACGCAAGAGACGCCACAAGGTCACGATTATGGATCAGGATTTCCGAGGACTGGCCTAAATGGCCGCGCACCGGGAAGTTGACCGCTCTGACCTGTGCTCAGAGTTCCCCCAGCACTTACGCTCTCCTGGCCTGAAAGTCCCATCTGGCCAATCACTTCTTCGATCGTAGATACACTGCCATCGCCACTATGTTTCTGAACAACCGAGTCGGTCTTTGAATCAGTCGAGAAATGTGTATCATTTGAGTCCTTCTTCTGGTGTATCTGTGTTGACGCTACATCGCTGTACGCAGGTGGGTTAACACGGGGCCTGTTTGTAGAAGTTTCACTGAGCGCGGGAGTGACATTGGGAGGCAGCGAATTTGGCTGATCGTAAACTGGAATTATTGCTCCGTCTGGTCTTTTTCTATCAGATACGTTGGTACTTGACCCCTGGAAAGAAGTCATATCCGAAGGGGGCAAAGTAAATGGCACTATGATCCCTTCACGGCCGAGTCCCTGAGCGTTTGGTTGGTATGATGGGGAAAGCATGGCGGACGATACCGTTGTAGTACCGGGAGGTGGCGAAGTGGAAGTACCATAAGGATTGACTGAATGACGAACAGAACCGAAGTAAGATAGAGAATTTGCACTCGCTGTATGAGTGTGCATAGTTCCCGTAGTAGGACTCAAGGGCGGCTGGGATGTCGGGGACGTCGCGAAGCTTCGCTCAATTTGCTGGTATCCATAGCCGATCCCAGATTTCTGGGACATATCGGACATTTTCCTTGCGTGTTTAGACTCATCGGTATCAAAATGAGTTGCTGACGACTGAATTCGTTTTTGCCTCCTCCGATACAGCCAGAAGGCAAGACCACCCGCCAGGGCAAATACAGCAAGCCCTCCGATGACACCGCCGACTATTGCCCCCACCGGGCTTGACGACTTGTGCGATGGTTGCGGCGATGGTTGCGGCGATGACGGAAAAAGGTCAGGTTGTCCTAAGGATATAAATGTCAGGGAATATATCCAGATAACCACAAATTGAGTTACCAGCAAACGTTTCCGCTTTCGTGACATCAAACCTTTCATCGGGCCATTGAGTGGCTGTGCAAATGTAAAGATTTGGTTTTTGCTGGGAATGAGACAATACGTACGATCTTGAGCCGCGTAAACTGGGATTCCTGTGCCATCTGGGAGTACCTGATTGGACGGAAAATATCTATTACTCATTGGTTCAGATAGGGTCTTGCAAATTTGCAGTCCAACGTCGACTTACGTGCTCGGTGTTTGACCCGTACAGTTCGTGATATAGGTGGGCCAACTAACCTTTCGGTAAGAAATAATGAGGACTCAGTGTCCAGATACTTACGTAGTAATATCTTGTTCCAATCCTTGACATGCAGTACATGCCATCAGCAGATTATACGCCGCCCATGAGCTTGACAACAGGTAAATCTCTGTAATCCTCGACCGAGAGTATATCCTTACCAACTGCATTGAGTCGACTGACCTAGTGATAGACCGTCATAACCGTTACCACCTTCTAAAGCAGGTATGTTGAATCCTTGCGAACCAGAACTGAGCTTTTTTGACTACTCAACGGCTTTAAGACTCACTAGTCCCTTCACAGGATCCGAATACAGTAGCCGCCAAAACACATGGCGACTTGTTTTGCTCATTATTAGCCCATTGGAAATTGGGCTTGCACGACGGACCCGTGAATTGTCGAGTCTGTAAATGGGAGGAGGGAATCCGAGCTGAGGCAGTCGATACAGCTAATGTCACAAGCAGTAGTTGCATGAAGTCCTTAACGATCATTATTTCGATACAATGGGTCGAGAGAGAGCAAACCAATCAACCTATGGGCTAACAGCGAGTGGGGAAG